>CAUYQG010176994.1:0-10724 GCA_963574415.1 Tarsius wallacei
CCAGGGAACAGAAGGGGAGGGAGCCACGTCGGCCGGCCGTGGGCAGCCAAGACGAGCAGTGCGGGTGGGGCCGCGGAGGGAGACTGCCGGGGCTATAATTAAAGGGAAAATATAGAGTTTCCAGAGAGGCGGGGCTGGAGACAGCCATGGAAGGACGGGCCTTCATCAATTATCCCTACCATGTGGCAGCAACTTGTGGCCCAGGAGCTGCCCCCGCCTAGTGCCAGCGATGGCAGGGCAGGACTGGGGGTTGAGGTGCTGAGATGGCAGTTCCCGGACGCACCAAAGTCCTGCCCTCCACTGTGGGTCAGTTCCAAAGGTTTCCGGTCGCTAGTAGGGGACAAGGATCCTGTTCTTCAAAGGGAGCAGATTTCTGAAGTGGTGGTCTCGGGCAGGATGCCACAGGGCTTGGTAGTAGGAGGGGTGGTGTGACCTGTCCACCTTCATGCTTGTTGAATTTTCACAGCTGGGGGTTCCTGCCTGCAGCTCGCTGCCCACAGACTCCCCGCCAGCCTTCCCCATGGCCACCTTGAGGAAGGGATGAAGCCCCCCAGGTGGGAATTGGGGGTTGCTACATCGTGGACCTGGGCTTCTGAAGGATGCTTGGGGACCCCTGGGGTTGGGGCTTTGTGTGCCTGGTGACAGCCACCACCCATGTCCAGTTCCAGGCATTCCTCCAGGGCCTGAGGCAGACGGTGTCCAAGCATCCTTTCCACGTGGCACAGAGCTGGGGCCCAGGGCCTTCTCTGCCACTTTCGACTTGAAACACTTGGCGGGTGCCCAGCCCGAAGATGTGTCTTTAATTTCTGCAGCATGACAGTGAGAGGAAGAATGTGCTTGGGGTCTCCTCCCAGCCTGGCTGGGCCTCCCTGGCCAGGACTGAGGGCTGGAGGCTGGGGGCGGGGAGGAGGGAGCTAGGGCCTGAGAGGGGAGGAGACGCCACCTCATCTTTAGGAAACTCTGAAGCTCTGGCTTCTTGTGGAATGTAAGACTTTGTCCGGCACTTAGAGTTGGGGGGTTAGGGGGGGTGGGAGCAAAAGCCAAAATCCCTCCCCACCCCCAAGAAATGGTAAAGTCATCAGCAGTTAGGGAAAAAAATTCCTCAAGAAGAAAAACAGAAAGAGGAAAGTGCTGAGCTCTGAGTTCTCTCCTGCTCCAAATTTCCCCAAGTGTCCCTCCTCAAAGAAAGGGGGGAAAGGCCCCCCTGCCACCTCCAGAGCTCCTCGGGCCCCAGCTGGGACTCCACAGTGTGGGATGAGGGAGGACAGCTCATCTCAAAGAGGTAGCCCAGGTGTCAGTGCACCTGTCGGGGAGTGGCATGCCCCCCACCCGCACATCTGGGTCACCTTTCCCAGCTGCTGTGGCCTCCAGTCGAGGTTCTGCCATCCCTTTGCCCCGCCTGACCCTTCAGGACCCTTCTCTGCTGCTCCTACCCCTGACCCTAGACTGGTGATGGAGAGGGGCTGAGGAGAGAGAAGGGAGGGGTTGAAGAAACCTGCAGTGCAGGTCAGAGGCAAGAAGCTCCCCGCATGTCCCCATCACAGAGCCTGCTGAGGAACCCTGGAGCAGAATCAGGGACAGACCCCAGGTGTGCGGGGCGCCCTCTTCCATCTCCTCAGCATCACGCGATCTGAGCCCTTTGCCAAGTTCCTGCCTGTCCAGGGGCAGCTCTGCTCCTCCTGTGCCTCAGCCTCAAACCCAAGTCCTTCAGCCTTCTGGGGTTCACCTCCCTCCCTTCACCCCTCCATCCCTCCCTTCCAGATTCAGGGGGAAGATGATGAATCAGGGTTTGTCCATGTTGAGCGTTCGATGCCTGTGAGACATCCCATCGGAAATGTAGAGGAGACCCTTGGGTGTCTGGGTCAGAAGTTCAGGGGAGAGACAAATGTGGGACCCCAGGAATAGGGTCACTGAAGTTGTGGGTGTGGATGGAGTCGTCTCCGAAGAAAGCCTGGAGGGAGGGAGGCGCGCAGAGGGGCTGGCAATGAGCTTTGAAGACTCTCAAGGTGTGAGGGCTTGGGAGGCAGGAGGGGAATCTCGCACAAGATACAGGACAAGAGTGACCAGAGAAGAAGGAGGGCAGGGGGGACAGGGGCTGTGGTGTCCTGAATGCAGAGGAAAGAGATTGTTCTAGTAGGAGGAAGACGTAACCAGTATGGTGGGGAGCAGGATGTTCCCTGGATTGAGCAAGATGGCGGTGATGGTGCCCCCCATTGGGCTGTTTGGTGGAGAGATGGGCGAGGCATCCAGACTGGATTGTGTGGGAGGGCAGGAAGTGGGGTCAGAGTGCGGCAGGCTCCAAAGAGGAGTCAGTGATGGGAGCAGAGTGGTAATACCTCCACCCCTTTCGCTCCTGTGTCCCCACTCCTGTCTTCCTTTCTGTCCCCTGCCATGCTGCTCTTCCTCTTCCAGTGCCTTTGCCCGTTTCTCCATCCCATCTGGAGCCCTTTGGCCTTTTTTGTTCTTCCTTCTTTTCTTTTCTTCCCAGGTGACACCAGCCTCCAATCTCCACAGCCGGACCCGGCCTCCCCCTCATTCTCTCCCAGAGTGAGCTCTCCATCCAGGTTCTTGGAGACAAGGCTTGTTTTCTAATGCTGGCCACATCCCGCCCCACTCTCTGGGACGCCCTCCCCCACCAGTCCTAGGGGGAGAACTTGGGGCAGAGCAACCAAGGAAGGAGCTGGGATGAGCTGGAGAGAGAAGGGTGGGGCTTGGCCCCAGGTGACACCAGGGCTGTCATGCCACGCTGTCCCAGGCCCTCTCCAGCCACTCTGCCAGGTCCCAGCCGGGCATCGTTTGCAGGCCGAGGGATGCTGTTGCCTGTCCTTAATGCCACTCTGCGGTAGTCAGAAGTGAGGGCCAGCCTGGCTTTCCTGCTGGAGTGAGCTCCTGGGCGGACCGGCCAGCTTCCCCAGGGCATCTCTAGCCTCACTTGTGATGCCCAGAGGCCAATCAGGTCTCCTTAAAGGTGGGCTGAGTGAATGGACTGAATTTGCATTTCTCCCTCTCTGGTTTGGTTCAATTCTGAGCCTGCTTCATCCTCAGTTCCTCCCTCCCTTTCTGCTTTCTGTTCATTTCTCTCTTCTCTCCCTCCCAACTTATCTCCTGTCGCCTTTTCCTTCTGCATGTCGTTTTCTCCTTTTCTGATTTCTTTTCTTTCCCTCCCTCCTCTGCCTCTGGCCCGTGGTCCCACCCCTCCACCCACACAGTCCTTCTCCCTCCCTCCTTCCCCTCATATTCTCTTCCGGTATCTGCTTCCGACATCCCAGGTCTCTGGTGCCTGTCCTGGGGGCGGCGCTCTGCCGGGTCCCCTGATGCTGGCCACGCAGCCTTCGCAGCCTTCGAGCTGCTCTGGAGAAGAAAGGGCAGCCGCCGCGGGCGGGAGGGGCGGGGCCGGGGGCTGGGGCTTGCATCACAACCAGATGTCTGGCTGCCGAGATAAATGCCAAGGTTCTTTTGAAGCCCGAAATTAAGTGAAAGCAGGGGGCGTGGGGGCAACCTCTGTGGGGCAGGTCTTGATCCTACCCTCAGTCCCCCACGGCCCCACCCCAACTGAGCCTGGGCCACAGAGGAGAAGTCCCCTGCCTTCCACTTCTGCACCACCTGCCAGTTCTTCCTCCTGATAACACGAGGCCTCTGGAATTTCGGGGCAGGGGATCCCAGTCTGCTCCCTTGCACCAGCCCTGGGCAGAGGACCCCTTGGACAGAGTCTAGCATAGACAGGGAAAGGATCCAGTCTGGCTAACACGGCCCTGTCTTCTCCCCAAGTGCCGCCCTTCCCTCGTGCTGAGGAGCCGCATTCACTAACGGATGCGTTTGTTCAACAGCATTTGTGTGCCAGACACGTGGCGGGGCACTGGGCAGGCAGTGGTGAGCCACACCGACCCTGGGCCTACCCGACGGAGCTCACATCTGGAGGCCGTGAAGACAAGGAGCCTAGAGCTCTGGGTGGGCAGGCATGACAGGGGGGCTGCTCTGGTCCTGGGGTCCAGGAAGGCTTCCCTAGATAAACTGAGGGAGAGTGGGGGTAACTTAGCTAAGGGCCAGGAGGCAGGGTGGGGACCGACGGTGCCACATCTGCAAGGGCTCTGAGCAGGAGGGAGCATGGCGAGTTCTGGACACTCAAGGAATCCGGGGAAGGCCAGGGCGGCCAGAGCGCCACAGGCAAACAGCTGGGCAGGCCACTGAAGACTCCTCAGGGGCTGGGCTCTCTCTTCCAAGCTATGGGCCCCTGTAGAGGGTCTGAGGCAAGGCAGTGTCGCAATCAGGTCTGCATTTGTGAACGATCACCACGGTCACTCCACGGGATAGGTACTTTCTGGAGGAGGGCTGGGACAAGAGGCAGCTGCAGTCACCTGGGTGATCAGGCTTGGACCCAGCTGTTGGGAATGGACACGGAAAGAAGAGGGTACCCTCCAGAGCCCTTCGGGAGGCAGAATGTGCGGGTGCTGGGGTGGATCGGATGCGGCTGGACGCGGTGAGGGGCAAGGGTGACCCCTGGGCTTCTGACTAGAGAGACTGGAAGAGGGAAGGCTGGGCAGGAAGCTGGTTAGGGAAGCAGATCCTGCGTTTGGTGACTACTGCAGACCCCCTGGGGCCAGCCCTGTGCTGGGGAGAGCTCGGGGGACAGCAGCTCCTGTGCTCAGAAAGTAGGGAGCCAGGAAGGAGAATAAAGCGCACACACACATGTGTCTCACCCAAGGCAGCACTGGCTGTGGGATTTCGAGCAAATTGCTCCCTGTCTCTGAACTTCATCTCCCCAGTCTGTGAAATGGGCTAGTAAAAGAGACCACCTTGCTGGCCTGTGTCCTGCTCAGGAAATGGAAGCCTCCAGAGACACACGGGGTGATGAGAATGCCAGCAGGAGATAAGGAGGGCTTCATGGAGGAGGCGGCTTTTGAGCCAGACCTGGGAGGGCGGGTGACAGTGTTCGAATGCAGGGTCCAAATGGAGGAAAGGCACCACCAAGCCTGGAAGCCTAACATAGCTGGAAAGACACAGACAGATGAATGGACAGACAGACAAGGCCGTGGGCAGAGGAAACCTGGAAGATAAGGCTGGAGATGTAGGCTGGGGCCAAATTCTAGAAGCCCGGGGTTCTGGGTGAGGAATTCATACTCCCTGGTGGCTATAGGGAGTCAGTGACTGCTTTTGAGCAGGGCATGGCTGAGATCGTTTTGCCGAGGACTTGTCCAGAGGACTTACACCTTGATGACAGCAGAAGGACTTGGGCCCTTGGTGGGCAGAAGGGGCCCTTGGTGGGAAGAAGATTTCAGGAAAGTTGGGGTAGGGGACTTGTAGATCAACAAGAAAACAGGGCTTATGAGCAGGTAAAGAGGTGGACCAGATGACTCCTTCAAATCTCCTGGATTTCAGAACCTTTGAGTCTCAAGGTGGACATATCATAGAACAGGAGATGTTCAGCTGGACGGAAACTTTGAGTTTATTCTGTCCTCCTCTCCATCTACTGATGAGAAAACTGAGGCCCAGAGGAGGAAGTAACTGCCTAAGGTCACACAGCTGGGATTCAGGGGTCAGAGGTAAAAACCTCGCTGCACTCAAGATCTGGGTGGTAGGTGTGGGGAGTGGTGGGACCAGGGCAGCACCTGGGGATGCAGGGGAGGGCAGCATGACACGGGAACGTCATGTCATATCCGTCCAGCCCTGAGGGGAACAGCCCAGGAGAGTTGCTCCCCAAGTCTCAACGGAGCCATGTGGCCGAGGGGGAAGGGAGACTGGTGGGCAGGGAGGAACTGCCACATGGAAAAGACTTGATACGAACCATCTGGCCTGGGCGGGCGGAATGTGGGCTGCAGGGAGGGGAGGAGCAGGAGCCGGGAAGCAGGCCATGGTGGGCGGGTGGACGGCGGGTTGGGGCTGGGAGTGGCCCGATCTGATCCGGAGGCCCCTACCTTCCAGACTGCTGCAGCCCAGATGCCTTTGCAGCCATGGCCTGGCCCATCCAACCCTCTGACCTCATTCCCATTCCACCCCCCACCCCCCCACGCCCGCCGACCCGTCTCAGCCACCCCCTTCGCCTGCCACGTAGACTGAAGTCTTCGTAGCATCTTCTGCTGGAAGGAGGAAGAGCAGAACACAGGCGGGCACCCTGAGCCCTGAGCTCTATGGGGTCAAGAAGGTCTGGGCAGAGCAGCTGTGTTCCTCGGGCCTCAGTTTTCCCTCCCCAAACCTGAGTCCCAGCAGATGGAGGGGTCTGGGGTCATGGGAGAAGCTGGACAGTAAAGCAGGCTGGAGCAAGCACGAATCAAGGGGGTTCTCTGGAGGTCACTGCAGCCATCCCCCTGCCTCCTCTGGAGGGTGCGATTCTCGGACCCAGGAAGGGGGAGGGGCAGGACGTTGTTCCTCCTCTCAAACTGTTCACAAGAAGCAGAGTTCCCTGATGGTCAGGGGAGGAGGTCCTCCATAAGATCTAACTTTCCTCCCTCCTGCTGCCTCAGGGCGCAATTTGTGGCTAGCATGGGGGGGGCATACCATCTCCCCTCCCTCAGTTGCGTCTCAAAAGCCTTCCCTTCAATCCTGTCTCCAGGCTCTGCGTCTGACCTCCAGCCTCCCCCTCATCTCCCTGCCCCCCAAGTCCTGGGTCTCCAGCTGCTCCAGCCGAAGATCGAGGGGCTGTCCCTGCTGGCTCTCAAGGCGTTCCCGGCCTGTGAGTCATCGGGAATGTCTGCTCTGGCTGCTGCTCCCCTCTCCTGGCGGGGACCGCTTGTCCGTCCTCCCCCCAGCCAGGGACAGAGGGTGTCCTGCCAGGCAGGGGTCTCTGGAGGAGGGGAGAGCCATATACAAGCTCCCCACTGCGGTCACAGGGAGCTTCAAGGACTCGCTCGCCCCTCGCCCAGATTTCACTTCCCCACCGCTGATAAAAATGTCCTGTTCTTTCCGTTTCCCAGGTGGGGAAACTGAGGAGGGCCAGGAGATGGGGTCCAGGCTCCCCGTCACTCGGCTTTAGGGCCCATCTTTGCCAGACTGGGAACCTGCCCAAGCCTCGTTCTGAAGAGCCTTCCCTGCGTTCAAGGCTGTATCTGGCAGCAAAACCAGAGACAGGCGCTGCTGCTGGCTCCAGGGATGACACGTCCCGGCTGGGGTGGGGAGTCCACGTCTGCAGAAGAGGGGGAGGCCGCATGCCTGGACCCTTCCCACAGAGCCTCTGCGCCTGTGAGACTCCCCCTCCCACTGCCTTCTCTTCTCAGCAGTCCTGGCCAGCCTCCTCCCTCCAGCCAAGAAACAGCTGGGGGTCAGAGAGGGGGGAGGGGACATGGAAGAGAGGGGCAGGCTAGGAAAAGCCCCCCTCCCCCCACCATGCCTGGCCATTTCTCTTCCCTGAGTCTCAGTTTCCTCATCTGTAAAATAAGGGGGCAAGTCCTCACCCACGGGTTGGTCTATGATTGTCTCTTCCCAGACAGACAGACTCTTAGACACTCAAACATGCACTCACTCAGACCCACAGTCAGTTAGTCTCCCTTCCTCCCTCCCTCTCTCTCTCTCTCACACACACACACACACTCATTCACGGACTCATGAGCACACTCTTGCACACACATCTCATGCACTCGGCCCTCTGCCTATTCTGGGCACAGCAGACCCCCACAACTTCTGTTTCCCTCTTTCTAACAGCACACCCTTTCTCCTCTCATTCCAGTCATGCCTCCTCACCCCAGCTCCCTCACCCCTTTACATTCTCCTGCTCCTGGTTTTCCTCCTCCTGAGGTCACTGGCAGGGCAAGAGCCAGGAGAACAGAAGACATGGTATTTGAGCCTCAGAGCATCCGACCTCCAACCTCTGACCCTGCCAGAGACCACTCCCGCCACCCCCGGGCACGTGGCTGTCTCTGAGGTCTTGGGTGGGAGAGGGTCTGAGATGGGGAGGAGGATACAACTGAGAAAGGCTGGTTCTCCCCCAGCCGGCTGGCCTTCCGAGGAATGGCCTTCGCTTCTCTTTTCTGAGTATCAAGAACATCCACTTTCCAAAAACTCTGGCCCACTGACATCCTGCAACCTCCTCAGTGCGATCATGTCACTAGCTTGCCCTGGCCGTTGCCCCAGGTTGCACCCTTCTAGGAACTCCTGCCGAAGGGAGACTGGTCAGCATGCAGGACAGTTCCAGGGATGAGATATCTGCTGGCCAGGAAAGGCGTGGGAACCAGGCGTCAGAGCACACCCTCCAGCCCCTGCTGGCTCAGGAACAGCACACGATGGTGCCAGACTCTGCTTACATGCAGGGCATGGTGGAATTCCTCCAGAGGCCTCTGAGGTGGGTGCTGTTATTGTTGCCAATCTCAGAGGAAGAGAGAGAGGCACAGAGAGCTCAAGTCAGTCGCCTGAAGTCAAAAAGCTAGGAAATGACTGAACTGGGATTCAAACCCAGGCAACCCGACTCCAGAGCCTATATGCTTATCCACCACGCTCGGCAGGTCCAAAAGACCCAGGGTGAGCCAAGAGGTGTCCTCCTCGCTAGTCTATGAAGTGGCTATTTGCACAAATAGGCTCCCATCTGTGTACACGCATGGGAAGGAGCGTGGCATGATGTGGCTGGAAGCTGACCACAGGCACCATTAGGATCTGGAAGGATCTCTGAAGAGCTGCCTCCCGCCTGCGAGCCAAGGAGCTGTTGTGAGCTGATGGCCCCACACACGTCACCTCACCTCGGTGAATCCTCACGGCAGCTCTGAGAAGCCAGCCTCAATGCCTCTGTCTTACAGCTGGAGACCCAGAAGGGCTGAGGCATTGCCCACGACCCCCTCCCTCAAGCTCAGAGAGAACCCAGGAGCCCTGACAGCCGGATCGGGCTTCTCTCTAGTGCCCCATGTCCCTGACTTGCAAATCCACGCGACTACTAGGCACACATATTCACACACAACAGACCGTGTAGCACACAGGGAAGAATTACAGCTCTCAGTCGTGTTTCAAGTGTTTGCTCCTCCTTACTGACAGTCCCCAGAAGACCCTGTGCCCGTCCTGTCCCAAGGGGAAGCCCCTCACTCAGAACCCCCTAGCTGAAGAGTGGTACAGTTGTGGCTAGGTCCCATGCCTGCCTGGTCCCAGAGCTAGCGCTCTTTCAGCTTGATGCCATCACCTGCCACCCTCACTGTCCTCCAGCCCAGAAGCACCCCCTGCATACACCACCTCCCCACTGAGCACACATGCATATAACAGACAGGAAAATCACACTCACAGAGTACCCACACGACACAGGCTAAGAATCGCTGGTGTTATCTGTGTGTCAGGCACTGTCATACGGGCCATCTATGCCTAGCTCTGGGAAAGGCCACAGCAATCCTATAACTTAGGTTCTATTAATATTCCTATCTTTATTTTACAGATGAGGAAACTTAGGCTCAGAGAGGTTAAATAATTTGTTCACACAGCTAGGAGTCGCAAAGCTGAGATTTGAATGCGGGCTTTAACCACTGTGCTACAGCCTATTTGCTGATACTCATCAGGTGTTAGTCAGTGACCACGACTGATTGCCTGGCTGTACCCAGCCCCAAGTAGGGCCTAGACGTGGGTCCTCCCCTTCCACCTGCCCCCACCCAGCACACATCATGCAGTAGAGAAGGGCTGTGCCCGCTCTCACAGGCCTTGTTTTCCAGAGCACCTCCTCCCCAGCGAGCAGGACATGTGGATCTTGGCGTTGGTTGCACTTGACACCCAGGGAGGGAAAGCACTGAGGTAGTGCCCAGATGGGGTGTCTGGAGGCAGGGAGATGCAAATGGGGTGCCAGCTGAGGGCTGGGGCTGGGAGAGAGCAGGGAGGGCCAGGACAGGGACGTCCCTCTGCTTCTAGAAGCCTCCATTTGGTGGTGTGTGCACATCCATTCTGTGTCTCCGTGTCTCAGATCTTTCCATGTCTGTCTCTCTGTGTGTATCTCTCTGTCTCTCTCCTGTCTCTCCCTGCCCCTTTGCTGCTTATCTGCTGCAATCAGCCCAGTGAGACAAGATTGGGGCGTGGTCACCACAGAGTGGACGTTTGCGTCTGAGTGGGGCCCACTCCTAGGGTCCATCAGCTCTGTCCCAGGACCCTTCCCTCCACAGGCCTCTCCTCCTCAAGCCTTCCTTCCAGACCCTCCTTGTCCCCAGATACTCATGTCTAGAGGTCAGCCCAGCCATCACCAGTGGGCGCGTTTGGGACATATCCTGTCTCCCCTTCAGATTGGGGGCGGAAGCAGTGCCCCTCTCATGAGACAAAGAGACTGTATCTCCTTACTCAGACTGAGAGCTTTCTGAGGGCAGGGCCTGTGTCCCCCACACCCCACTGGAGTTTCTTGAGGATATAGCGTGGGTGTCCCTATCAGACTGGGGGCAGGGCTTGTGTCTCCTCCTTCCTCTGGATTCTCCTGATCTCTGGCTTGGGCTCTGCTGGAAAGTACAGGAAGTATTTAGCAGGGATGAAGGGACAAATGTCCTCCCACGTTCGTCTCTCCTTTCAGACCTTTCAGACCTGCTCATCCTTTCACCATGTACCATCTACCCCAACTCCAGTGAACACAGCTTCCTGAAATCCCTCTTCAGTCCTGCCCCCTCCTTCCCAGATGGATCCTTACTTCCATGGGGCAGATGGAGATAAGGAAAGATAGAAATATGAATACTAGGCCAGGCATGGTGGCTTATACCTGTAATCCCAGGGCTTTGGGAGGCCAGGGAGACATGAGCACCACATGCAACGTGATATCCTGGGTGGAATCCTGGGACAGAAAAGGAACCTTAGTA
>CAUYQG010176996.1:0-27095 GCA_963574415.1 Tarsius wallacei
TTTTGTTTATATATGTTATTAATATTTTTTTTACGCCACAAAATAAGTTCAATTTAAAAAACCCAAGGTAATTATTTTTTTTTTTTTTTTTTTTTTTTTTTACATATATGGGTATATGGGGCATACTAAGTATAGACTGTGGGACACCTAACATCAATATCTTGAGGTACTTTATCATGTACTGGTCAGATTCTGCAACCAAGCAGCGTTGCCATATTTAGCAAATAAAATATAGATTTTCCAATTAAATTTTATTTTCAGAAAAGCAAAGAGATTTTTAAAAAGTATACGTATGATCTAATTATTACATGGAGACATACTAAAAAAAAAGTTATTCTTTATCTGAAGTTTATATTTTATTTGGTAATGTTATAAACAAGTCTCTTGTAATCAGTCTCCTGCCTGGAGTTTAGAATTCTTGCTGCTAGTGTTCTCAGAACTGCTCCTGCAGAAGACTGTGGCTACCATATTTCTTACATAACTTTTCAGTTAAATGCCTCCATATTTTGTATAGTTCCCCACCTTCGGCTTTATTCTTTTTAAATAATAAATTTCCAAGTTTGAATAGCTTCTGTCCCTCTGTCTTTCCCTCTTCCATTTGAAAGAAAGAACTCTTGGGTTTTACTCTGTTACCTGCTCAATAACAGAGCATTCTGAGAACATTCCAAGACAGTATATAGTCCTGTGGTCTACTTGGAAATCCGAATAGATAACATTTCAAGGCGATACTCTGTTGGTTTTGACTGGATATTCATATAAACTTTTTAAGGAGATGAGTGATAGAGCTAACCCTTATCTGTAAGTTTGAATTTATATTGTTTCATCCCATATACAAAAACGTTTTTTCCTACAAATAGTTTTTTTTTTTTGGCGTTGAGGGGGTTGTAAAGAAAAGAATGTGGCCGGGCTCGGTGTCTCAACCTGTAATCCCAGCGCTTTGGGAGGCCAAGGTGAGTGGATTGCCTGAGCCTGCGAGTTCGAGACCCACCCAGGCAACTTGGTGAGACCTTATCTCTACAATAAATCAAGAATTAGCCGGGGGTGGTAGCGCGCGCCTGTATTTCCAGCTACTTGGAAGGCTGAGGCGGGAGGATCGCCGGAGCCCAGCTGGTCGGGGCTGCAGTGACTGGGAGCGGCCACTGCACTCCAGTCTGGTGACAGAGTGAGACTCCAACTCAAAAAAAAAAAAAAAAAAGAAAAAAGAAAAGAAAAGAAAAGAATGTTTTATCATGGTTTTTGCTTCAGTGACTTTAGGACAAATTAAAAGTCAACTCTGGTGCCAAAAAAAAAAAAAAAAAGGAATAAATTTCCAGTTTTCTGTTGGCATGGAAGAAATATTTTGCAATTTAACTTTTCCTAATCATCTAGTACCTATTTTCAGTTCTGTTTTTTTCACCTGTCTTCAGTTCTACCTTCGCCCCTACTTCTAGGTGCATCTGTGGTGTGTTTCATGCCTATTGTGGCAACTGTGCTTCTTCTTGTCTTTTGCAGTCTACTTAAGATTCACTCACTCAGTTCTTCTATGGCAGTTATCACTTGTCGATATATCTTTCAGCTTTATAAATCCCTTCATTCTGGGAGAGAGCCAAGACAAGTATGCATCCTCAACCTATCTTCTTTAACCGAGAGTCAGACCTGGATGCTTTAATAGATGACTTCCACAGAACAGATTATCTTAAGTAAACTCTTCCTGAAAATAAAAAGTGAGAATTATTCCCACCTCATTTTATGATAGAATATAATTTTGATACCAAAAATTAGAAAGAACACAAGAAAAATATTTATGAGAAATGCATTTCATTTTCTCACAAATATTAGGAAACAAAATCAAGCATTCTATTTTATAGAGTGTTTATATAAAAATACTTTATAATAAACATCTTGAGCAAATTGGATTTGTACCAAGAATATAAGGATTTTTTTTTACATTAGAAAGTCTGTTAAAATAATTAGCTGAAAGATACAAAGGAAAAAAGTAACTACATCTAGTAGAAGAGGCATCTGATAAAATTTCTCACAGCTGTTCATAATAAAGACTCACAGAAAAATAGAAATAAAAACCAAATAACATATTTATATCAAATATCAAGACTAGAACATCATATTTATTTACTAATTATCAAAACTAAACTTCATATATGTCATTGGGAGTATTCCAGTTTATGTCAAGGACCAGAAAACGGTGTCCACTATCATTGCTTCAAAACAAATTGTACTGAAAGTTTCAACCAGCTTAGCAGGTTAGAAATAAAAAAAAAAAAAATAAGTACAGCTGTCACTATTTTTAGATCAAAAGATGGTCTACAAAGAAAATCCAAGAGGACCCACAGGCAAATTTTTAAACTATTTAGAGCTCAGTACAATTACTGATTGAACAGTAAATACACAAGTATTCATTGTAATTTTATGCATAAGAAAAAATTTTTTAAAAAATTTGAAAATGTAATTTTTTTTGTTTGTTTGTTTTGAGTCGGAGTCTCACTCTGTCGCCCAGACTGGAGTGCAGTGGCCGCTCCCAGCCACCGCAGCCTCGACCTGCTGGGCTCTGGCGATCCTTCCGCCTCAGCCTTCCGAGTGGCTGGAATTACAGGCATGCACTACCACGCCCGGCTGATGTTTTGATTTATTGTAGAGATGAGGTTTCGCCAAGTTGCCCAGGCGGGTCTCGAACCTGCAGGCTCAGGCAATTCACTCACGTCGGCCTCCCAAAGCGTGCGATTACAGGCTGAGCCACCGAGCCCGGCTGAAAATGTAATTGTTAAAGGGCAGAAAATATAGACACAAAGCTAAAATATAACAAATGAGATTTTAGGTGTTATAGACAAAGTTATATAATGCTCTAGGAAGTGTTATTAAAATATATGAATAAAAGTAAGTGTACCATTTTAAATTCAAAACTTAAAAAGAACAAATATGTCACTTAGCTCCTAATTAGTCTTAATTTTTAATGTAATCTCATTTAAAATCCCATTGGAGTTTTGATAATTTTATATGGGAAATTAAGAAGCTCATTCAAAAATTCTCATTTATCATTAAAGGATCAAGAGTAACTGCAAAAATTTAAGGAATACAAAGGTATAGATTCACCTTAGCAGCCATGGAGACCCAGGAATCCCAGTTCTGGGAATATACCCAGAGGAACACAAATTGCTCAGTCAAAATGCCATCTGCACACATACGTTCATTGCAGCACTATTTACAATAGCAGAAACATGGAACCAACCCAGATGCTCATTGAAAGTGGACTGGATAAAGAAAATGTGGGACATATACACAATGAAATACTACAGAGTCATAAAGAAGGACAAAATCATGTCCTTTGCAACAACATGGATGCAGCTGGAGACTGTCATTCTAAGGGAACTATCACAGAAACAAAAAAAAACTGAATACCACATGTTCTTATTCATAAGTGGGCCCTAAACATTGAGCATGGGAGCACAATGGTGGAAACAACAAATTCTAGGCACTGTTAAAGGGGAGAGGGAGGGAGTGAGGGATGGATGGATGGAGGGAGGGAAGGAGGAGGGAGATAAGGGGCACACAACCAACCATTGGGTACCATGTATACTACTGGGAAAGAGAGGGCTTGCTAGAAACTGAAACCTCACTTTTACATGTTTCACTTAAATAGTAAATCCTCACATGGCTCCTACAATTTTGAAATAAAAATTAATTAATTAAATAAAAATCTAAATTGCATCATGATTAGACAAATGCAAATTAAAACACAAATGACTTGTGTCTTACTCATCAGATTGTACTTTTTTAAAATCCGAAAATACTGAATATCGTTAGAGATGAAGAGGTATAGGAACTCTCATGCGTAGCAAGAAGATGGGAATGTAACTTAGTATAACTATGTTGAAAAATAATTTGATCGTATTTTAAGATGCTCAAGCTTTTGATCTAAGCATTTCATTTTAAAGTACACATGTATACGATACTACATGGCAAGGAGTTTCAGTGAAGCATTGTTTTTAAAAGAGAATAACTGGAAAAAAAAGAAACATTTATCAATTGGATAACAGAAAAATAAGTGGTGAATGTAATTTTCACACAATGGAACACTATCCAGCAGTTCATGTGAATGACTGTGCTATCTATTTCAACATTGACGAAGCTCATGAAGGATACAGGGAACGGAAGTGTGAGATGAGGAATAATATATACAATTTGATGCCATTCTCAAATTTAAAAACATGTATAGCAAAACAAAGTATTGTGTATTGATATACACACATGTAGCACAGTTGTAAAAATATGCAGAAGAATGACAAATGACAAATTCAGGATAATTTTGTCTGAGGAAGAATGAGGAGAATGATATAGTGACACGTTGTGAACTTTAACTGTGTCTGATATACCCAATGTCTTTAAAAAACTCAGGTAAGTATGGTGAAATATGATGGTGGACAAAGCTGGCTAAGTATATTATATTATTGTTTCCTAAACGATTGAAATATTTCATAATACAAAATGAAAATACATTATTTAGTAATAAAAAGAAGAAACTTTGGAGGGGAGGATAACTAAATATTTTATGTATCATACCACTGGTCATGGTAAAAAATGTTTAAGCTTCGTTCTTCATTTTTTTCCATGGAAGTTCATTTCTGGCCTGCCCCTCTGTTGAAGAAAACCTGATTGGCAGAAGCTTGTTGTGTGTGTGTGTGTGTGTGTGTGTGTGTGTGTGTGTGTGTGTGTGTGTGTGTTTGTGTGTGTGTTTGAGTTGGAGTCTCACTCCGTCGCCCACACTGGAGTGCAGTGGCCACTCCTGGCCACCGCAGCCTCGACCTGCTGGGCTCCGGCGATTCTTCCGCCTCAGCCTTTCAAGTAGCTGGAACTACAGGCTTGCGCTACCACGCCCGGCTAATTTTTTGATTTATTGTAGAGATGAGGTCTCACCAAGTTGCCCAGGCGGGTCTTGAACCCGCGGGCTCAGTCAACCCACTCACCTCAACCTCCCAAGGCGCAGGATTACAGGCTGAGCCACCTAGCCCGGCTGCTTGTTGTGTTTTAAAAACACAGATCAAATCCTGTTGCAGTGGTCCATCTAATGGCCTTTTTTTCCCCCAAAGGTAAAAGAAATATTTTTATTTTGCTTATTTTTAATTGATGTAAAAGGCAACTCATTTGAAGTAATAGTAGTAACAATGTATTGATTGGTTATAGCGCGTGAATAAGTGAAGTGAATAAATGTTTGTTTGGGCACCTTGCTTGGCAGCTCTCTCTGATTTCCCATGGTGGTCATTCGATGCCTTCACCACCCTTCCTTTCCTCCTCTCCCTGACTTCTCTCAAGTCTGCTCTTCCTCATTCCTGTCTGAGGATCTGCCCCTGACAGGACACCATATAGAAAGAATTCCCTCACTCCTCTGCATCTGCCCCTATTTTTTCCTTTCCCTCTGCCCTCAGAGAAAGGCAGCTCCCTCCTTTGTGTTTGGTGTTGCTCCCTTTGGTGTCTCTCGGCAGTTCTCTGTCTTACTGTATTCTCAAGCTCTTTTGAGTTATTTACCTTCTCTGAGTCTTGTTATCTGTATAGTGGGTGCAATAAATACTAATTTCCAAATGAGATCAAACAGAGAACCCATGTAAGTGTTAATTTTTATTATAAAGCCTCATATATCTTCAAGGAATTGTAACTTACAATCTAGATTTTTACGTGTGGAAATATTTTATTGACTTCATTAATGGAGTTAGGTTTATATAATTTAGGACTGTAAAATACCTACCAAACACACTTGTAAAAGTAAATTTGTAAACAGAAACCAGGGAAGACAAGGAAAATTAAGTGAGTACTAAATGGCAAGAGGGAATTTCAGAGAAAGGCACTTAGAATTTGTAGAGAATCACTCATTGGGTAGTCATTTTGGATTCTCTTCACTCCATTTTTTTTTCCTTATAAAGTGATATTTTCTTGTCCAGAACTAATCAGAAAAATGTTTGAGTTATGACAATGCATGTTTTAGAATTCATTTAGAATGATGTATTGTCTTATGTTCAAATTAGTAAATTGATTTAGAACTTTGAATGAACAGCAGGAAAAAAACACCTTTGAACAGTATTATGAAGCATTACAGATGCTGTTTTTGGAATAGCTGCTCATTTCCCAAATAGATTTATTTAATAGTTTTTCTTATTTAATAAAAGGATGAATTGGAAAAATATGAACAGATTGTGATAACCAAAAATAAATGAACTTGACAACCTGGAATAGGAGTAATTGCCAATGGACTGAATAACAGCGTAGGAGAATTTTGGCATGCCCAATTTATGTACGAATAAGTAAAACCTTTGGCATTTAAATTTAGAGCAAGCTGCCTAGAAGTGAATTTTGGAAAAAAGAGCATGCTTAATATCCTAAAAAATAATGTTTTTTCTAATGCACAGTCAACTATGTTTCATCTAATAAATTTAAATATCCTTTCTCTCCCTCTTCTCCCTCTCTCTTGTTCTTTTTCTCTGTTTCTGTCTCTCTCTCTCTTTTCCTCTCTTTTATATATACACACAGACTATCCTGAAGAGGATGACTGTAATGAAGAGTGTAATAGTTCTTCCTATTTTGATTCCATGTTATTCATAAAAAGTGAACAATTTAATCTCTTGCTTGAATATCTTGATTATAATTGATATCTCTGAAAATAGAATCACCATCTTTTTAGAAAACTGGCATTTTCATTTTAGCTGTTTTTTTATTACCCTTGTAATCTTGAGCAATTTACTTAACCTCTCTAAGCCCCAGATGCCTCATCTATAAAAAGGAAATAATAATTTAAAGATGTTGTAATAATCCAAAAGGAAACAATGCATCTGAGAGTGTGATAGAAACTATAAATTGTCTAAACCATACAAAATAAAATATTTTACATATATATTTCACATATTATCATTTGTCCATTGGAATTTTCTGGCATAGTGTATTAGAGCTGCAAACAATTGAGCTTTTAGTTTTCATTAATATATTTGGCATTGGGTAGAAACATCAAATCAGCCATAAATCAATTAAGCATGAATGTAGTTACACATTTAAAGAAAATCCCTAAAAAGTTGCTCTTCTTTCCGTCTTACAGATAAACAAAGGCACAGAGAAGTAAAGGGAGAAACCCAAGGCAAATCAATAGCTCATGATAGGATCAAGATTTAGGACTCAGGTGTTCTGAATTCTTCCTAGTGAAAAACTTTTTACTATATCATACTGGCTTCCTTTTCATAGGACAGGGATGGAAACAATGTTTATCAACATGGTGATTTAGTATTTTATTTGGGCTTTATAAACAACAACTTTCTGTGATAGGCAATGGGAATTTGAAGATAAATAGAATACAACCGTTGCCCTTAAGCAATCACAATGTAATAGAGAAACAAATATGTACAAAAAGAGCAGCCATAGACTGGGATGTGTGCTTTAAAAGAAGTATGTACAAAAGGCTTGGTGATAATACTTAACAAGAGACCAGAGAAGTCATGGTCTGGGTAGATTTTCAAAAAAAGAAAATATTTATTTGACTGATTTTGATGAGGAGTTTTCTCTCTCTCTCTTTCTCTCTCTCTCTTTCTCTGTGCGTGTGTGTGTGTGTAGGTAGGGATAGCAAAATCTGATGGAAATGACAGAAAAAGAACTACTCAAATAAAAAAGGACAATGTATACAACAGTAGAGAGGAATTAAAAAACTTGGTGTGTTTGTGAAATAGTTGGCAGTTTAGCTGCCCTGCTATATAGGGTGTGAGGGAGGGATCATCAAGAGAAGAGTTTAGGTAATAGAAAAGGTAGAGAGAGGTCAGTTCAGAGGAGCAGACTTGAGTTGGCATATGAGGAATCCAGAGTCAAAGTCAGTGCAACAATGTGAAACTCATACAACAGAAACCAGTGGAAAGCTATTAATGGGTATTAATGGGTTCAATGAAGCAAAAACGGAGTAGAAAGGCAAGCTAGGAGTCTACTAAGAGAGCTGAGTCATGGCAGAGATGGGAGGATAGATGACAAAAAGAATGAGGCAGGTATTGATATTCCTATGCTGCAGTATATGTATTGAAGCTCTGAAAGGCTAAATAATTAGCACATGATCACACAGCCAAGAAGGAAGACATCAAGACTGAAACGTAGGCCTCTATTAACAATACCAAGACCAACTTTCAAACTGTATTCCTTTGGGTGGAGCTGCAGCCACTGAAGGGAAAGGACTATTGTCTTACCCGGTGACACTGACTGGCTGGGGAGGCGTGCTCAAAGACAACACAGCTTCTAATGAGATACCATGAGTCCTGGGTTCTTTTCCTGAAGTCTTAGTTCAGACATTTTACTTTAGCAGTTTCATGTTCTGTTTTGACAAAACTGCTGCAAGAGTACATTTTACCTACTTTTGAGAAATTCTATTACTAATGATTAATATCTCTGAGCCAATCTGAGTCCCTAAGGGGAAAAAAGAAAATGTACTTTCAAAAACCTATTAATACAACCTGCCTTTACTTTTTAATGGGATTGTTGATTCTAAGAATTTCATTTGTCTAGGCTTTCTCTTTTCTTTCCTTCCTTCCATCCTTCTTTTCATTCCATTTTCTTTCCTTGTTTTTCTCTTTCTTTTACTCTTCCAGTTTTAATTTCACAGTGGTGGTGGGAAATAATAGGTAAACTTTATGCAGGTTGAAAAAAACATTAATAGAAATTTGTATGAAACCAAAGCCTTGGTTGGCACTTGGAAGTTTAAAAAATTATGTAAATAAAATTCAATTTATTATTGAATATATCTATAATAAAAAGTAAGATGAGATTATGAGTTTTTCTGTACTTCACCTAAATACTAATCTATATATAAGATCACACTAAAATTTTATGTAGAAATGTTTTACTCAAATGAAGGAAACTTTGTCAATGGAATGCTAAAGGAAAACAAAAATTTATTTTTTCAAAATCGTACAATTTTGAGTTGTATAATTCAAGTGCTTGATGGTATGTTTTGGTCTTGGCAAACTTGAGGGGACGATTATAAAAAATATGACTTTGATACAGGAAATGACAAGAATTGCACAATCTTGGTTTTCATGATGACACAGAATCAAACCAACAGGATGCTTTTGTTTATAGCTACTCTTAGTTAATTTCTTGTCCATGTAAAAAAAAAGGCATGTCTATATGGGTGCACTAAACTATAGTGTGTCTGATTCTCTACGGACTTTGTGATTCACTTGCTTTAAATAGTGGCATAAAGAAGGAGTTTAAGAAATTATAAAAACTGAGTCATGGGTTCCAAGTTTATTAAAGACAAATTGAAAAATTCTTAGTTTGCTTTTTTATGAATAAATAATAATACCTTTCAGCATTAGTCAGAATTCTCCAAAGAATCAGAACCAAGAGGGTGTGTGTGTGTGTGTGTGTGTGTGTGTGTGTGTGTGTGTGTGTGTAGAGAAAGAGAGAGAGAGAGAACCTTCACAGAAACATCCAGAATAATGTTTGATCAAATATCTGGGCATTATGGCTCAACCAAGTTGACACCTAAAATTTACCAACATATCTCAAAAAAATGTTTTGAGAATTAAATGACTTAATAGGTGCAATGTACTTAGTACATCTTCTGGCATATAACATTCATTAAATGTTAGCTCCTATTATCATTGTTGTTATTGCTATTCAAGCAGTTACTTTCTTAGAGTAGAGTTGAAAAAAAGCAACTACTGTTTTGTAGTGTGTATAAGAAATATTTCTACTATTCAAATGATAGGAGGCATTTTGAGTGATCAGGAGAAACAGCAAACATGATGTGGAGAAGGACTTTCTAGTACACTGTTAGATGTTCTCATTCAAACTGGAACATGGTGAAGAGAAATACACTTATGTATCTATACCAAGGTGAATATACTAGAAAAAAATTTTCTTTTACATTGCTTTTCTTCACACTTCTAGAAATACAACTCTTTTTAGTGGTTGGCAAAAGCTCAGTTCTTCAAATCTGATCAGGAAAAGTGGCTTGCTTCCCGTTAAAGTTAAAGAGAAGTTTGTTCTTAATCCTTCTCTCTCCCTTTTGCTCCTGCTGGGAAATCAGTATAAAATAGAGGCCTATCTCATAAAACCATAGGCAGCAGCATAGCTGTGTTACTCACATTTAGTTCAGATGGAGAAGTTCGTTATAACCAGCCAAGTTATGAAAGATAAGCAGCTCCCGAGTGGATTTGGCTTCCCACTAAATAAACCATTTCTGAGTGTGCAAGCTTATAGCCTTCCTATCCTCCCTGCACCTATTTTACGGCAGGATACTTACCTGCCTGGCTTTTGCTACCCTCACACTGATCTAGAAGCTAAAGTCCAAGTTCAAAGATCAGGAGTTTGCTGCCCTGAGAGAGGTGGTATTCTCCCCCTCTTCCTGAATCATGAATTTTCTCTTTTTAAAAAAATCATAAACTCTAAGATGCTGTATACTCAGATTCCTTAATGAATCTCTTTTCCAAACAACTTTTCTGACTTTCTATTCATTTTGAAATAGTTTGAAATTACTGTCTTTTATTATGAATACCCTCGGCTCCATTTTTTCCCCCACAAACATTGAATTGCTTTCTCTTCCTTGAGTCGCATGAGAGTTTGTTCCCTGTGCAGACAGTTTTGCTGCTTCGGGTAGGAAAAAGCATTATTCTGCTGCTTCTTTATGGTCCCACATTCTTTGTGTCTAAGCCTTATTTATATGTTTAACCTTACGAAGGCCTCTGCTCACTTTGCAACTGTAGTCAGACTTAGTGGGTCGTGGTGTAGCTCAGCCTGCCAGAGTAGAGGATGGGATAGTGATGTCATCACCACTAACCTTGGACAAAGTGAGAAAATGAGACAAGAGTGTGTTGAGTGACCTTTGTCTCTCCTCGAGGGTGACCACACCTCCAACTCTTGATGCTGTGCTCCTCCCTTGTCCCTTTCTCCAGCTGATGCCCTCCCAATGCCCTAAGACTCTTCTATCCCTGAGAAGCTAATTCTCATTTGGGAGGTCTCATGCTCCCTCTTAATTTCCATTACATATGAGGGCTATGTGAAGAGAACAGCATTAAACCCCGAGAAGCACGAGCTGCTGAATATCCAACCTCCTGGGATGGATATTGTGCAGAGTAAGCCACCTGATATAAATAATTATGCCCTTCATTTGCCCAGGGGTCTTCAAAGAAGGTCTCACTGTGGAGTAGAGAGTGCTGAATCCCTGATGAGCACATTAAGCTCCCGGTTTCCCACCTTGACCCCTTTACTGGGCTGGTGTGTCCACCCTCCAGCTGCTGGCAGTGTTGCTGAGGAGTCACACTATGAGCTGTACCTTTCTCTGGAGAGCTTCCATCTAGCTCTGGGAACACCTAGCTTAAACATTTCTGGGCAGTTATTCTTGACTCAGGAGCAGCCCACAGCCATAGCCAATGACTGACAGGATGCAGAACCAAGTCCCAGCCATCTCATCTAACGCTGGAGCTACCACAGGGTACCATTCAGGTTCCAGATGCCTCATGGATTCAGACTGAAGCTAGCCTCCAGCTGAACCTTTGCCTGGCTTCTTCCCTGGCACTACTCTGCTTCCTTCTGTTTCTCACAGCTTCCTTCTGAAAGAGCCGTCTTGAAATCATTCACACAATAGTGCATTCTTAAACTCTACTTCCAGAGGATGTGACTTAAGATCCCAAGCATAAGCTTAGGGAACCAAAAAAACATGAAATCTAAAAAAAGAGATAGAGGTTTTCCACAGAATTTGATGTTTCAAGTTAAGAAAAAATAGCATAAAGGATTCATCATAGAGAAAAAAATCTGAATATTTTCCTTTTTAAAAGTGGTCCACATTATTTTTATTTTAAATAACACTGGACAGGGCACCTAATCTCTTGAGAGTTTAGTTACTGTACATGTGTTTACCAAGTATTGTTAGTGGGAAAGGGTATCACATACTTGAGTTTGTTTGCCATTCATTCAAAGATGCATGCCTCTGAATTCATGGGTGAAAAACATATAAATCACAGAATTCACAAATTTAACTATGTGCAGATCTTCTAACTACAAATGAATCTTCCCAAAGAGGTGCATTGATGAATTGTTGCTAGGTGACAATACTACTGAAGGCATTTTGCACTTGGCCACTCTGGGAGCAAGTTTCAGTCCGGGGAGGGAGGTGTGGGAGACTCTGGTATTTTCTGCATATCGATGGAGGCCAAGATACTTCCAGAATCCAGTTAGAACTGTGGGCTTCTTTTCCTGGATACCCTTTTTTTTTGAGTTGGAGTCTCACTCTGTGGCCCAGACTGGAGTGCAGTGGCACACTCCCAGCTACTGCAACCTCAACCTGCTGGACTCCGGCAATCCTTCCGCCTCAACCTTCCAAGTAGCCAGAACTACAGGCGCACGCTTACCACGCTGGGCTAGGGTATCCTTTCTTAACACCTACCTCAAAGGCAGAGAAAACCCAAAATGTTTATTGCCCCATGGCAGAAGGCTTTCGATTAACCACAGAACTGTTAAAATTTAGGTGATCCCCTTATTTAGGCCATATCGCTTCAATTTTCTTCAACCCAGAACCATATCTATCTATGCTCATGAATCACATATAAGGCAGCTAGATTCACCTATGCCTCTCTCTATCCATAAAAGGGATAACTTCCTTGTTCTTATTCTACATCTGTTGTGACCTGCACTTATTAAAAAGTTTTATATCCCATCTCTGATCTACCTCTGGACCTTCTCAGTTGACCCTGGAATTGGATTCACTTGGTCCTCTACTCTTCCCCTTCCTTGTTTCCTTGCAGGAACTCCTGCAGGTGGACGATCCACCTGGGCATGTCCTAAGACAAATGCACCAGCAATGGCTTCCCCTTAGGCATGATCTGCCTCACAATATTGTATTCCCAGGCAATGTCCTCAATGTGTCCCTTAGAATTGAATACAGAACACAAGAGAAGCCATCTAACAAGCTGGAGGCTTTCCACTGCCAAAATTCCAAATAGATGAAGTCCTTAAATTCTACTACATTTGCTCCAGGTATTATGAGCTCTTCCCAATGGACTGAAAGGTGAGACACTTCCTTAAAACTCTCAGTTGTGGTTTCTTTCTAACCTAAAAACTGAGGCTTCCTACTAGCTTAAAAAATTCCCTCTGTTAACGTTGCAATTACTAGAGCTCTGGGAAGAGGGTCAAACTTCTCTCTTTCTCTCTCTTTTTACTATAATTATATTTACTGCTAGCTAACTTTTATTGCACACCTACTATGTGACAGGCACAATGACAGATAACTTTAAAGCCGTAACTATTAACCCTTATTGTAGCTTGTAAAAGTAGGCATTATGGCATTCTGGAAATGAAGAAATTATGGTTTAGCTAGATTAAGATACTAAGTGACAAATCCGGATACAAATCTATAAGGGTTTGACTTCCAAGTCTTTATCCCATTACTTTTCATTGTCTTCTAGCTACTCACCTCGGCCTAGCAACTGTTTATTTGCAAAGCCCCCTCCACCAGTTATCTATCAATGAATAACAATCTTCGTGGCTTAAAACATTTATTATCTTGCAGTTTCTGTGGGTCAGAAGCTTGGCTGTAGCTTAGCCGGCTGTGTTGCTCATTCTTCAAAACTGCAGTCAGGGTGTGAGCTGGGCTTGTTCCTTTTTGGAGCTTGGTAGAAAAG
Organism: Tarsius wallacei; assembly: GCA_963574415.1. Lineage (NCBI taxonomy): Eukaryota > Metazoa > Chordata > Mammalia > Primates > Tarsiidae > Tarsius > Tarsius wallacei. The sequence continues at coordinate 13,629 of CAUYQG010176996.1, forward strand.
GGGAGGAACAGCTTGTTCCTTTCCAAGCTGTTAGAAAAATTAATTTCCTTGCAACTGTATGACTGAGTGCCCTGGCTTTTTATTGGCTGTTGACTGGAGGTGGCTCTCATCTTCTGGCGGCCTCCTGCGTGACCATTTTCATAGGTGTTCATAACACGGCTGTTGGCTTCTTGAAAGGAAGCAGGAGTCACCTGCACTAATGTGCTATGACGCAGTTTCATAGCACGTAATCTAATCAAAGGCGTGACATTTCACCACTTTTGCTGTGATCTATTGGTTAAAAGCAAGCCACAGATCCACCCACGCTCAAGAAGAGGGCTCCTCCAGGGACATGGATTATTGCAGATCAGCTTAGGTTGTTTTTGCCATACTCACTTGGCAAAAGTTCTCAAAGGGTTGCTGATGAAGGTTAGAAAAGCACAGCCCACAGCATAGCAGACATAGCTCCTGCCACAGCTGTTAGTTTCAGTGGCCATTTTCCTCCCCCATCTATGAAATGAGGAGGATGTTATTTATCTACTTTGCTGGGGCAGGGTGACAATTTGGCCATAAAATGCTTTGATACCCAGGATGAAAAGCTCCTTATAAAGCCAAAGTATGTTTTTTCTCCAAAAAGAAAAATATAGAAAAAAGTCATCTGTTGCTAGGGAAACCATAACCTTTCACTAGGCTTATTTAGAAAAAAAGACATATTCAAGACTCTTCACTGTAGGAACAGAGATTGTGCTTTATGTGGTGGGAATAAACAACGAAGGAAAATATCATTCTTCTCAAATAAAAAAAAATCCATTATCTTGTGTCTTGCTAAAAATATTTTATTCTCTAGTGTTCAATTTGAAATTCACAGTTTCTCCCCCCTGCCATTTTTATATTGCTTGCATATGAAACTTCCTTTGAAGTTGGCAGAATATTTGGGTCTGGGCAAAACACGAGAAGCTGAAGGGATACTGGGCAAGCTAACAAAACCCATTCCATCATGCCATGGGAGAGGCTATGGGATCTCTCCATTCTGGCCACATTGCAACTGGGAACTAAGACAAGAAAGAGTTTCAGGACCATTGCTTTGTTAAACTCTGGTGTGTCCACATGGCTCTTTGAGATATGGCTGCCATGTTTTTTGACTTTGGCCCCCTCCCTTACCTTGGGGAGGTGAATCAATCTCTCTTTCTTTGTTCATCATTGCCTTGCTAAGCTGTGGTCTGGTCATGTTTTCCCAAGTTTTGGTCCCCTCCCTTACCTTGGGGAGGTGAGTCTTCTCTCTCTTCTCTCTAATTTACTTTCTAAATAAACTATATTTTCCAATCTAAAAAAAAAGAGTTTCAGAACATTTATTTTTTCTTGAATATTCTTTCACACTTAGTACGTCAGCAGACTCTTTATATTATTGCTTAAATGGTCACGTTTGTACAGATATTGTGGTTCAACTCAAGATAGTTTTATTTTCAGGTGTCTGCAATTTTAGCTACAATGGTTTGATATAGTTTGACTCTAAAAACTACTTTCACAAACCCTTTGGCTCCAAGTGTTTTTCTTTGTCACTTAGTAGAATGCTTGCTCTTCTAGCATGCTGGTGAGCAGGGGCATGAGCACAGGTCTCCAATCTGCTCTACCAGACCACTGCCATCTCCTAAGGAATTATTATTTATAATCTGTTCAGGGACATTTTACTTGTGAAAGTGTGGGGGAGGGCCAAGATGGACAACTGAAGATATTGCACGATTGCTGTCCTCAGCAACAGAAACTCATATGGAAGAGCAGTCCTAGGGCATTGAGAGTCAACCTGAAAACTCAAGCTGAGGTTTATCAGACTGTTACCTGAAGACACAGAAACAGACAATTCCAAGCCCTGGATATCTCTAGAAGCAGCCCGATATGAGGTCAGGAAAGTACCTTTGGAGACAGAACGTGTGAGTGGAAACAATAACTTTACTTCTCTACACACCTCACAAAAGCCTTTGCAGTCTCAGACAAGGAGGAGAAAATTCTAAAGGGAGTTAGAGAGAAAGGGACAGACCACCTACTAAAGAAGACCCATCACAACTGCAGCAGATTTCAAAACAGAAATCCTACAAACCAGAAGGGACTACGGTCTCATCTTTAACATTCTTAAAGAAAAGTAATTCCAGCCAACAGTTACCTACTCCACCAAACTAAGCTTCATTAATGAAGGAGAATTAAAATCCTTCCCAGACATCCAGTATCTAAGAAAATACGTACCTTCAGACCAGTCCTACAGGAGATGTTTAAGAAAATTCTAAGCACAGAATCAAAATAATGATCCCATTCAATGCAAAAACAGGCAAAAAGGGTTTACAGACCATACAAATCAACCACAAAACCTAAAAAGCATAGCCACCTCTTAATAGCAATACTACAGGAACTAACACCCACATATTAATAATTAATTTAACCATGAATGGACTAAATGCATCACTCAAAAGTCTTAGAGTGGCAAATTGGATAAAGAAGTAAAATCTATCCTTCTGCCACCTTCAGGAAACCCATCTCATTGCAAATGACAAGTTCAAGGTAAAGAACTGGAGAAAGATCTTCCAGGCAAAGGGAAAACAAACAAGAGCAGGAATAGCTATTCTTATATCAGATAAAAACATTTTGGTTTTAAACCAATAAAAATTTAAAAGGACACTGAAGGAAATTACACAATGATAAAAGGTCAATACACCAGAGGGAAGTATTCATTTTGAATATATATGCACCCAATATAGAAGCACCCAGATTTATAAATCAATTACTAGGTGTGGTTGGCCACACCTAGAGGACATAAGCAGACATACAATTATAGTTAGTGACTTTAATATCATGCTTACTGCCTCACACAGATCATTGGGGCAAGAAAATTAATAAGGAAATCCAGAATCTTACCTTGACACTTGATCAGTTGGACCTAGTAGACATCTACAGAGCAGTTCACCAAACAAGCACAGAATATACATTCTTATTAGCACATGGAACATACTCCAAAATTGGCCACATATGCAAACATAATTGAAGTGAACAAATTTCAAAAGCTCAAGCATCTTCTCAGATCACAGTGGAATGGAAATAATTATCATCACCAACTGAAACCCATCAAAACACACAAATACATGGACATTAAACAAATTTTTAAATGGCTTTTGAGCTAACATGGAAATCAAGCCAGAAAGAAAAAGATTTCTACTCTTTCTCGACTCCATCTTTGCGTAGTGGCAGTCACAGCCATGGTTCAGTCACCACCAGCAGCTCTTTGTCTGTGCCCAGGAGCTACACACCCTCGAGGTGACCAGCTGGGAGACAGTCACCCAGATCAAGGCTCAGGTAGCTGTGCTGGAGGGCATTGCCCCGGAAGATCAAGTTTTGCTCCTGGCAGGCACACCTCTGGAGGATGAGGCCACCCTGGGCCAGTGTGAGATGGAGGTCCTGGCCACTCTGGAAGTGGCCAGCCTCATGCTTGGAGGTAAAGTCCTTGGTTCCCTTGCTTGTGCTGGGAAAGTGAGAGGTCAGACTCCTAAGGTAGCTAAACAAGAGAAGAAGAAGACAGGCCGGGCCAAGTGGAGAATGCAGTACAACCGGCGTTTCATCAATATTGTGCCCACCCTTGGCAAGAAGAAGGATCCCAAAGCCAATTCCTAAGTCCTTTGTGATTTTGGCTTTCTCCATTAAAGCAACTTAGCCCAGTCAAAAATAAATAAATAAATAAATAAAAGATTTCTAGAAATAAAAGCAAAGACACAACACACCAAAAACCTCTGCATACCATGAAATCAGTGCTGAAAGGAAAGTTTATAGCATTGCACACACATATTCAGAAAATAGAAGGATATTAAGTAAACAGTCTAACATCACACCTAAAGCAGTTGGAAAGACTAGAGCACTCTAATCCCAGAATTAGAATTAAAATGGAAACCATTAAAATAAAGCCACAGCTTAATGAAATAGAGCTCAAAAAAAATCACACAAAGGATCAACAAGACAAAAAGCTGGTTCTTTGAAAGGATAAATAAGCTTGATAGACCCCTATTCAGATTAACAAAAATAAGAGAGAGAAAATTTGAATAAACACAATTAGAAACAAAAAAGATGATGTTACAACTGACCCTAAGGAAATAATCAAAACCACACTGAGATATCACCTAACTTCAGTCATAATGGCAATTATCAATAACTCAAAAAATAACAGTTGCTGGAGAGGTGTGGCGAAAAGGGATCAGAACACTTCTACGCTGTCGGTGGAAGTGCAAACTAGTGCAACCTCTGTGGAAAACAGTGTGGCGCTTCCTAAAAGCTCTGAATATCGACCTCCCATATGACCCCACAATCCCCCTACTGGGAATATACCCTGAAGAACTCAAATCACTCTATAAAAAAGATACCTGCACACGTATGTTTATCGCAGCATTGTTCACAATAGCAACAACCTGGAAGCAACCATGCTGTCCATCAAAAGAGGACTGGATTAAAAAATGTGGTACATATACACAATGGAATACTACACAGCCATAAAAAAGAACAAAATCATGAATTTTGCAGCAACCTGGATGGAACTAGAGTCTATAATACTGAGTGACGTCTCACAGAAACAAAGAACTGAGTATCACATGTTCTCACTCATATAGTGGACCTTAATCATCCAACGTATTACCATAAGAAAATGACTGACAGTGGTGGGAAACTATGGAAGGGGGAGGGGGATGGGATTAATAGTAGTAAACATCTGTCTGGGGATCGGGAGACACTTCTTATCAACAAGGGTGCCTGAACGAAGCATATTTCTACACCTAACCTTTAACTGTACCCCACAATATCATAATTAAAAAATATTGAATATTAAGAAAAAAAAAAGATAGATAAACGTATGGACTTCCCAGCAACTTGGAAGGATTTGGAGATGATCATACTCAGTGATCTATCACAGAAACGAACAGAGTACCGTATGTTTTCACTCATAAGTGGACCTCGAACAATTATAATACTATAATAATGGGATTGGCAGTAGTGGGAAACTGTCAGGGGAAGGGCGTGGGATATGCAGTTGAGGGAAACTGCTAGGAAGGGAGGGTTATACCTCATCAACTAGCTTACCTGCATAATGAACGCTTTTATACCCAACCCTGAATTTTACCCCACATCGTTTTAATAAAATTTTTTTTGATAATGAATAAAAAATAAAGTCAAATCAGCTCTTTGTAGAAAGTGTGTAGTTACATACTGATTTTTATGCAATAAGAATTTCTCTGACTTTTAATTAGTGTCTTTAGATCAATTTCGTTTATTGAGATTATTGAAGGGATGGATAGAAATCTATTATCTTCATATTTCTTTTCTACTTATCTCATTTTTTTTTTGCTTTTCGTCTTTTTCTGCCTTCTTTTGTATTGAGTATTTTTCATTATCTATTTGATTATTTTATCTTCTTGGTTTATTGGCTAAAAATTTTTTTTTCTTGATGGTAACTTCAGGGTTTATTTTGTATTTATCTTATTACTATATGCATTCAGCTAATATGATACCACTCATGTACTAGTAATAACCTTACAAAAGTATACTTCCCTATCCTCTTCCTAGACTTGGTGAAGTTGTTTTGATACATATTATACTTATAAGTTATTAAATTCAGAAAACATTGGTACTGATTCAAAAATTATTTAAGAGATGTAAATTTAATAATATTTTTAGTATAAACCCCAATAGGTAAGTCTCTTTGTGTTCTCTATTTATTTGTGTGGATCCAGGTTTTGATATTGTATTGTTTCTGTCTGAAGAAAATTTTTAAAATTTCCTATAGTGCAAGCCTTTCAATAATATATGTCTGAAAACTATTTTTGTGAATAATAAGTATTTTTTCTGTGACTGTGTTTAATATTGTCCCTTTTTCCCCCAACTGCACTTAAGCAATTGGTTGCAATGTGCCTTGGTGTAGTTTTTTTTAAAAAATATGTCCTGTGTTTGAGGTTTATTCATCTTATTGGAAGTATAAGTTTATGGTTTTTACCAAAACTGAAAAATTGGGAGTATTATCTCTTCAAATTTTGGGGGGCATACCTCTTTCATTCAGGGAATAAATCTTGAATATATTAAGCTTTTGAAGTTATTCATAGCCCCACATAACTTGTTCATTTTTTTCAGTCTTCTTTATTTTATTTTGAACAGTTTTATCATTAGGTTTACTAATCACCTTTTCTGTAAAGCTTAATTTTTTTTAATTCTCATCTAGTGTTGAGAGTTTATCTCAAACATTTAAAATCTATATCACTGTCTATAAATTATTTTGTCTGTTATTTCAGTATCTTGATTTTTTATCATGGTTATATATATTTGCTTCTTTGAAGATTGACAGTTTTGATTGAATGGCAGAGACTTTGAATTTTACACTGTTGGTTGATACATGTATATATATATATATTTATTTATTTATATATATATTTATATATATATATATATATATATGTCTCAAGCCACTGAGCTATATATACACAAAATTCCTATAAATGGTCTTGAGCTCTGTCTTTACATTTTTCTTTTTAGCATATTTTAGGTCATGTTTCGGTTTAACATTCTATGCATTGAACATAAGTTTCTGCTAAAGTATTTTCATGTATTTGTGTATGAGTGTGTTTGTGTAAGAGAGAAGGGAGAAAGAATAGAAGAAACAGTTGCAAAGAATGTGTGGGTATGTTGTATAAATTGAGTACATTTTTGTTTATGTTCTTTTCAGCAGCTAACATTATCCTCTGCCTATTTAAATGTATGAAAAAGATGAGAAAAGGTATAAAGAGATGAGGGGAAAAAGAAACAAAGGGGTGAAGGGGAAGGGGGGAGAGAGAGGCAGAGAGAGGAAGAAGGAAGAGGAAGAAAAAGAATGAAGAACAGGAAACAGCATAGGTAAAGAAATAAAGAGAAAATATAAAAGAATACAGAGTAGAAGAAATAAAGAATAGTATAATTAGGTTGGTTGCAAGCAGAAATAGAACTGAGACTATATTATGCATGTCTCAAGCCACTGAGAGCACAATCTGTAAGGGGTAACCTAAATATCCTGTTTGGCCATTGAAAACAAAAGGAAGGTAAGAACAATCACAACTAGCCTACAATAGTGTGAAACTGCAGTTTAATGGAAAAAGTATTTTTACTTATAAGTTTTTCTATATCATATTACATGATACACAGAGATTAAGCATTTCAGCTGAAGTTCAGAGTATTAAAATGCTAAGATCAAAATCCTAGTAAAAGCCATATTTTTAGTGCATAGCCATAGATTATATTTGCTTTTTTGCTAATTAAGTTTTTAATGTACACAGTCCCTGACTTACAATGGTTCCACTGTTAATTTTTTAGTGTATGATGGTACAAAAGTGATACACATTCAGTCCTACGTGCATTCGTCTCGAGGCATCTAGTTGTAAGCAAAAGAGATCTGTCTTAACCTTGCTTGGAAAAAAAAATGGAGACCTTGACTACCAACAACTATGTGCTCACATTCCCTACCAACTCCCCTGCCCCGATTCATGTTCAGTTTTGAAAATTCAGGGAAGTAACTACCTCCCTGTTTAGTATTGTATATGTCCAACCATGATAGAGACAAGAATTAAGGAATTCAGGTTGACAAATGGTGGGTCACTTGTCCTGCAACCTCACTTTAAAAGAAAATGTGGTTAAGGCAATGATACTCTTAAGTAATTTACATTGTGAATAAGGTGCTATTACCAGAAATAAGAGGAAATCAAATAAAATTAAAAAGCTCTCCTTTTACTGTTTACCTATTGTTTAACAAGAATATATTCACTTTTTTCCAGCTTTGGCCAGGAGAAAGGATTATACTTTTATAACTTGTTTGGCATATTTTTTTCTGTAAAAAAGAAACAAAAACTCCAAATTTCATCATGAAGACAAAAAAAAGTAGACCAAATAAATAGAAATGTACATTGCGAGAGTTTTAAAGGCAGCACATGTGAGAAAAACCAAACGAAACAATTATAAGCTAAAGTGACACATTAAAAGAATTGCTCCCTGGTCAGTCCACTGAGGGGCGTTTGTATCTTCTCCTCAAAATTCTGTGCTGTCAGTAATCAAGACCAAGGTTTCCGTTGTTCACAGCATCTACGGCAAGAAAATATAGCTTACTTATCCCTCTTTCTCTTTTTAAAAACCTGTTTTCTAGGGAGAAAGGAGATTCTTTTGTTGAATAAGAACATCTATCATAGTTTAAGCATAATTCCAGAAATGACAGGTAACTTATTTAGATAAGGTGACACATTACAGCTTCCTTTCCTCCTCCTTTTTCTGATACAGTGAGATCTTATAGAGACAAAATTACTCTATCAGACCAAGTAAGTATCAAAGTCAGGCCTCATCTGAGTTTTACGTTTGGTATCCCCTTGAATTCACTTTCTAGCTGTTTGAAGGGCATTTGAAGTGGATTTCTGGTTTCTGTTGGTTACATTGAGTGATAATGCTGACTGAAATTATTTTTTGGAGAAAGGTTATTGGCAGGAATCGTAGTGCTTCTGTAATGCTGCTACAGGCTGTTAAGAATTGGATTTAAAAAGAATGAGATAGCTCTGAATGTCACTGTTCACTATTTAAAATACCTTTTTAATCTTTCTAAGGTTCTAATTCACAATGAATTTCATCGATGGTCTAGAAGTTTTCCTTCCTGATTTTTTTACCCTGTGATATGCCTTTATTTTCAGCAAAAACCCTCTGCATTTAATTAATTAATGAAACAGGGTGTTAATGAGCATTTTCCTTTTCACTCTGAATTCAATTGTTTAAATTGTTGTGACCATAATAATTGAAAGTGGTTGCTAGATAAATATTTAAGCAGGTAAAGTGATAAAATAAAAATAAAATTGATTTCTATTATTTATAATTATAAAGGGAGAAAATATGTCAATAAACACAATAGGATATTGCTTTCCTTCATATTAAAAAATGGTGCTGCATATACCTCATGAGAGAGAAAAATCCATCTTTATGTTTAGATGGAGTGATAATCATTTACATGGTCTGATTTGGGGTTACAAAAAGATATGCCAACTCCCAGGTGACAGACTCACTGGACTACCTCATTGCTACTAAGTAAAGATGTTTCCTAATTCTTAAAATGTAGTTATCCTACACGGGAAATTGACATGGATTTTAATATAAAGTACCTCAGATTTGATAAGAGCCAAGTATTTAAAAAAGTGAGAGCAGATTACTGTTTAGTTTTTCGTTTAAGTATCTTATTGTAGTATTTATAATAAGCACATATTTATACAGATATAAATGAATAAAGAAAGTAAAGAAGAAAATAATTTTCTCTCTTTTCTAGACAGACTTAGTCATTGTCAATACATTTTAAAAATCTTTTGTTTTCAGGCTTTATTTTTAAAAAGTCTTATTTTTGTAAAAAAAAAAAAGACAATCAAATAATGGAGTTTACAAACACTAAACAGAATAATGTATGAAAAATACAAATCCTGCCATTCATAGATAAACATCATTAATATTGGCTGAGCAGGTTTACAGAAATCTTTATCTGCATATATAACATGGATTCATTATAAAATTCATGGATAGATAAACAAATGACCCTGTAAATAGGTACATAAACCTCTTTTAAAACATATAGATAACATTGAAATAGAGTATATATTTTGTGAAACAAATCAGGTAACTCCTATTATGAAGCCTAAGGGCTTTAATTGTGATCTATAAACCTTTCCTCAATTCTTTGCTTATTAAATAAGTTATTATTTATATATCATTTATGTTTTTAGCATGTATATTCTGTCCTCTATGATACCTATGTGTGTTTAATATTAACTCTATATTTAAAACAAATTAGTAGTCACCATTTGCATGGTACTATGACTTTTTAATTTCTGGTTTCTTTATTTTTAGTCATCATATAATTGCACAGATTTTGAAATTGATACTTACAAACACTCTATCTTATCAAGGATTTTTCTATTCTACCAGTTCATTCATGTTTTGAAGCATCTGTCTGATGCCTTTTTACTTGTCAACAACTGTGGCTTTTTGAAGGCTAAATGGGTCAGGGTTTTCCTGAGAACTCTATGAATTACTTCTGACATTGAACACAGCTTTCTGTAATTTTGAAGTCAATCTTACTTTGTTCCCAGCTAAGTCATTCACTTATTTTAATCATGATGATTGAAAATTTGTTTCCTTAATCATAAAGTCCAGTAGATTAATGATGTTACATAACTCTCCCAAAGGTCCAATCTCCAAATGCCATCATGTTGAGAGTTTGGACTTCAACATATTGAATTTTAGAGAAATACAATAGAGTTCATAACATTTCATCATATTTAAACTTCAGAAAACCGATGAGAAAGAAATACATATTTTAAAAATTTAGGGTTGATATAGGGAAGCACCATACCTAAAGAGAAAGAAAGTAAGAATGACAGTATACTTTTTATTAGAAGGCATGCAATCTGGAAGAAACTTTAGTAAAATATTTAAGGCTTTGAAAGAAAAATAAAAACATCTGTAATTTTATATCTAATATAATTATTCTTCACAATGAAGAGAAATAAGGTTGTTCTCAAATAAACAAAAAATGAGACAATTCATTGTCACTTGACCTGCCACTAAAGAAATGTTTAAAGCCCTTGGGAAGAAGAAAACAATATAAATGAGAAACTTTATTCTATATATAGAAAGAAAGAAAAATACGTGGAAAAAATTAAAACTTTCTATCCTTAATTCTAAAAACAAATTTTTTAAAAGTGTAATGCTAACAGCACATGAGTAAGGAAAATGAGTGGTAGTAATATCATAAGGGATGAGCGGGAGGAATTTGGAATACTCTGATTATCTATACTACAACATGAGATGGTAAAATAGTTTTGAAGAAGGACTTAGCTTAGGTGCAAATGTATATTGCAAACTGTAGAGAAAACATTAAACAATAATATATGTATTATTTATTTGCTTTGAAAGGAGATGAACTATTATCATCCAAAATGTTCAATTAAAAGAAGACTAAAGAGAGAGGAATTTTTTAGATGTTCAATGAATAAAAAGTTATATATGTTTATATATAATATGAGTATTATTCAACTGTCCTCATATTGCTTTAGATCTAAAAAGTCTAAATATACTAATTTAAAAAATAGACATTGTCCCAGGGGATATAACTCAATGCAACTATATGTTTTCTAGGAAAACCCATTTTCAATTGAAAGACCCAGATAGGTTAAATAAAAGGTATGTGGAAAGATATACCACATTCACATGAATCAAAATAAAACTAGAGCATCTGTATTAATTTTCAATAAAGCAGGATTCAAAACATCAAAAATTATCAATGATAAAAGGAGGCATCGCCAATTTATAAAGGGGGCAATTCTCCAAGATGACAGTTTTTGAGGAAAAAACAAAAAGCTTCAAGGAGAGATAAACAGTTTCATTATAGTTGGGACTTGAACATTACTCTTTCAGTAGTTTACAAATTACGCAGGCAAAACATCAGTGAGCTTATAGTAAGTATTAACTGATGTAGTAAGAATATAGTAATTATGTTCATAGATCACAGTGGAATTAAACCAGAGACCAATGCCAGAAAAATAGGTGAAATATTTCAATATATTCTTAAATAGCATATTAATCAAAGAAGTCTTCAGAAAAATTAAAAATAAATTAAAAGTAAATAAACTCTCACAGTCTGACCTGTTCCATTGCCATCTTGCCAGAGGAAAAAAAAAGTAAATAAAAACGAAACTGTAACTTTCAAACTTTGTGGGATAAAGCAAAAACTGTTTAGTCGAAGATATATAGCATAAAAAGCAAATATTATCGAGGAAAAAAATTTAACATCAATAATCTGAAATTTGATTTTCGAAAACTACATGAAGAAGGGCAATTTAACCCTAAAACAAGCAGAAGAAAAGAAATAAAAAATAGAGCAGAGATTAATATAATTGGAAACCCCAAAGATAGAGAAAATCAATTAAACCCAAAACTGTTTATTTAAAAGATTAAGAAAATTGATAGGCCTCAAGCCAGATTAATTAAGAAAAAAATAAAACATACAAATTATCAATAACAGAAATGAAAGAAGCATCACCACTACTAATTCCACAGATATTAAGAAGATAATAAAAGAATAAGATTAATAACTACTTTCCTGTATAATTGAAAACTTAGAGGAAATGGACCAGTCTCTTGAGAGACACAAAATACCAAGACTAAAATAAAAATGATATTCTAATATCTCTGAATTTATTAAAGACAAAAAATAACAATTACTTTCCAACAAATTACAAATTTACAACATAAATGTATTCTCTTAAAATTCTGGAAGTCAGTAGTTTAAAATGATTCTTCAAAGCTGACTTCCTTTTTGAGTCTACAGGGGACACACCAGGGGAGTGAGGTTCTATCCCCTTCTTCAGCTTTCAAAAACAGCCTACATTCCTTAGCATGAAGACACTCCCTTCATCCTCTAAGGCAGCGTGGTAGCATAGTTTTCTCCTCTCCGGCAAATTTGTAATACAGGGGCACTCTCAGTTTCATAAAAAATATCTACACAAACCTATAACTAGCATCATACTTACTGATGAGAAACTGGATGCGTTTTACCTAAGATTGGAACAAGGCAAAGAAGCAGAAATTACAGCAAGGAAGAATTTGAAGATGTTACACTGACTTTAAACAGCGGAAGGAACCACAAGCCAGCAATGAATAAAAAAGGCCATTTATAATAACACACATACACAAATGAAAACTAACAAAATACGTCCACAATGAATATGTGGGAAACTTAAAAACTCTGATAAAACATCCAGAGAAGGACTAAATAAATGGAGAGATATTCCATGTCCATGGAATAGAAGACTCAATTTTGTGAAGATGTTATTTATTTCAAAGTTTCTCAATAGATTTAACACAATATTCATCAAAATTCCATCAAGCTATTGTACAGATATCAGCGAAGTATTTATAAAAGTTATACTGAAAGCAAAAAACCTAGAATGAATGAGCTTTTGAGAAGATGGGCTTTGTTAAAATTGAAAACTGCTCTGTGAAAGATGATGATAAAAGAATGAAGAGACAAAATGCAGGCAGTTTTAAATATTTCAAAACATGTAACAGATAAAGGATTTATATTCAAAAGATAATGAGAACTCTTAAAAGTAAAACATAAGAAGAAAAACTTCAGATTTAAAAATTGTGCAAAAGACCCGAGACGTCTTGGAAGGTACACTGATAGCAAATAAGCATAGGAAAGAATGCTGAATATCACACATCATTAAAGAAAGTAAAGTTAACAATGAGATGCTACAATACACTTACTAGAATGCCTATAACCCAAAGCTGTGACAGTACAAAACCATGATAGTACAAAATGCTGGCAAAGATGTAGCACAACAGGAACTTTCAGTCATTATTTGTGGGAATGCAAAAATACAGTTATTTTGAAAGCTAGCTAGGAAATTTCATACATTGATATGT
>CAUYQG010177001.1:0-19609 GCA_963574415.1 Tarsius wallacei
AGTCTTCCTGTTTAGACCATCAGAGGGTTCCTACGAGTCCTTCCAATCTGCACACTGGGAACGATTCTGACGGGAGGGAGAGGTGAGCGGCACCAGGGACAGTGGAAGGGGAGCCAGGACACTCCTGGGTCTAATGACCAGAAATCTGGAGCTGCAACCTCTGCCCACTTTACAGAAGGGAAATCAGAGGTTCAGGTGGGTTTAATTCAAACTCAACTGACGTGTGCCTGCACCTACTATATTTGTGATTAGGCCACAATGCCTCCCCCAAGCCCAGCCTTGTTTCTAGCTGCCAAATGTGGAAGAGACTCTAACAAAAGGGAAAACATTACTCACTGCAGTCAGAGTCAAAATCCTCCATGCCTAGGGCTCATTCCAAGAATTCTGACTCTTACCTCTTCCCCTCTCTCAGGAATCCCCAGTTTCTTCCCCAGCAGGAATGGGTGGGACAGTCCCAGGTTCCAATCCCAGCTCTGCCAAGTACTAGCTGAGCCGCCTCAGTATCCCCACATCATGGGGGATAAAGACACCCCCTGCAGCCCCTTGTGAGAGTTAGACGGAGCTAAGGCACACAACGCTGAGCCCTGGGTCTGGCACACAGTAGGCGCTCAATACAAGGTGGCCATCACCAGTGCTCTCCTTTCAGACAAAGCCATCTGCTTCGATCTGTCTGTTGTCTCAGGAGCTGGTTTGTTTGTTTGAAATCTTCCCAGAAGAGATTCTCCCCAGGAACACGGGTGATGCTTCCAGCCCGCCCCAGGGAGGAGAAAGGAGGAGGGGTGAGACTTAGGTGATGGAAAAAGGAAAAACTGTCATCACTGGGAACAAGAGAGAAATCCTGGGGAAGCCTGGGGGCTGCCCCAACACCCTTCAATCACCCTCCCCCTCCACCTAGGAGGACTCAGGGTGGCCCCAGATCCTGCTTAATAAGCTCCCTGGGGCCTGGCTGGGAGGCCTGATATGATCAGGCTGCTACTTAAATGGCACAAAGCCTTCTATTCTTAGCTGAGCAGGGACCTGCTCCTTGCAGCTGCCTATTGGCACTGGCCAGCTCCAGGCCCCATCACAGTGGTCAGTCATGACAACAAGGAGGTGGCCAGCCTGAGCCCGAGGCCCACGTGAGGGACTGCAGAGGGAGATCACGGTTGCTAAAGTGTCCAAGGAGTCTGCAGAGGGGCCGCTTGGGCTGCACAGGGTCAGATGACCCCTGCGGTCACTTCCAAGTATGAGTTTTATATTGCCAAGATCCTATGGTTCCATGATCCAATACTTCCAAGATTTGGGACTAGAAAGAGCCTATGGGTCTAGAGGACCAAGGTTCCATGACGCCAACAAAGATGGGTCGCTGGGCTCTTGTGTGTGCACCCTGCCCCTGCACCCTGCCCCTTCCCCAAATGGCCCTTCAGAGGCAGAGGACGGCCAGCTCTATCCTGACCCTGGGGTCCCCAGGCAGGGGACACAGCACTGAGGTCAGCAATGCTCCCCACCCCCAACCCTGGGGGCAAGAAGTCCTGCAGGATTTTCAGGCACTGCAGGGAAACAGGGAAAGAAAGAGGGAAAGGTCAAAGTTGCCCTGTGGCCTACCCGCTCCAGACACTGCCAGACATGGGGTTCAGTGTCTGCACTGTGGCAGTGGTGGTAGGGGAGCAGCACACCCTGTCGGACAGGCTCGGGGAGGCTGGGCGACCTGCCCAAGGTCATAGGCTGGAAAGTGGAGGAGCTGGGATGATACCCAGGTCTGGCTGGCTTCAGAGGTCATTGCTCCCCACACAGTTTTGCTCTAGGTCAAAGCTCCCTGGGATCACCTCTTACATGGGAAAACTGAGCCCCAGGGAGAAGAGGGTCAGGTGCTCAAGGTCACGCAGGGAACTGGTGGCAGAATGGTCCCAGGCTGGGGGGCGCTGACTACAGCCCCATCTCCTGGCTAGGGCCCCACACCATCCATCCTTCACTGAAGGCTTCTCTACCCATCCAGAACTGGGGGTCCCAGACAGGGCTGTTTCCTGTTCCCTTAGTCCCAGTGACTACCCCACGAGGTCATCTGAGGGACAAGCCAAGAACCAGGAGATGGGACAGTGGGTCACAGCCTCATGCCCAAGGCTGGTCAGCTGAGTACACACATGGCCTGGCAAGGGCTGACACTGTCACGTACCAGGGACACTCCCGGCGACACTTGTCAGGAACACTCAAGAGGCTATTTAACCAGCTGTCCCATTAAGAAAAGCAAGTGAGGTTTCCCTGGGCTGGCCATCACAGAGCCTGCTGGTCACTAGGTCAGGGCACCTAGCCTCAGCAGCCTGACCCTTGCCTGCACCCCAGGCCATCTGCCCCCAGCACCCACTCTCTACCAGTTGCTGCATCTCAGTAGGGTTTTCTAGAATTTCTTCTTGTCTGAAGTTTGCAACAAAACTGAAAATTAGGTACCTGTTTCCTCTATTTTATAGGGACAGGGCAGGCTAAGGACTCATCCAGGTCACCTGGCTAATAAGACAGCGTCAGCTCCATACCTTTAAAAAATTAAAAATAGGCTGGGCTCGGTGGCTCAGCCTATAATCCCAGCACTTCGGGAGGCCGAAGCGAGCGGATTGCTTGAGCCCATGGGTTCGAGGCCAGCCCGGAACTTGTCGAGACCTTGTCCTACAATAAATCAAAAATTAGCTGGGCATGGTAGTGCACGCCTGTAACTCCGACTCAAAATAAAATAAAATAAAAATAAAAAAAGACAGCATCGGGACTTGCACACAGGGCTTCCTGGCTCCATGGCCTCCCTGGTCCCCGAGGGAAGGTCAACAAGCAGCTGGGTAACTTAGAGGCTCTTCCGCTGGCATCATGAGTATGGAGATGTGTTTAAGCTATGCTGACCATTTGGAGGCGCTTAACAGAAATGTCCTCTTTCCTGCTTAGACTACAGACCAAGTATCTAAAAACACCTCACTTCTTTGCTCTGGCCCGGCACTAGATCATCCCTGCAAATCCATGGCCTGCCATGCATACGATGCCCTCAGGAGCAAGTGCCACCCACTGAGTTGTTTGATTTAATCTCACATCAGCCTTGTGAGGTTAGCCATATCATTGGTATCTTATGAATGAGGCCAGCTGAGGCTCAAAGAGGCTCAGTCAAATATCCAAGGTTTGCACAGACACAGGAATGGAGTCAAGATAGGCGCCCAGATGTGTTCCTGCTTGGCCTTTTGAAGACAAGGGATAGAGGGGTGCTGGGGTCGGAGAAGAGGTAAACTGAGGTTTCTGTGCCTGGGTTCTTTCTCGATAATCTGCTTAGGTTTATGTCGATATTCCACTGTATCACTCTCCCTGCCTGCTACCCTGCCTCTCTGCCCAGGCCTCCATGGCAGCCTAAGTGGGGAGGGAGCATCTGTGACACCTCTGGGTGCCAGTCTCACCAGCTGTCTACCCTCCACCACCCTGATGGGGCCAGGACACCATCTGGGAGCCACTCAGGAGCAAGGGCACTGAGAGAGACCCTCGGAACTCCAGGGGAAGGGATGCTGGGCACGGCCTGGCTCTGTCCCCCTAGCACCCATCTTGGGCAGGGTGGCTTTGAGCAAGCATGCAGTGACAGACTGTGAGCAACCCAGAGCAGGCATCCCAGGCCCTCCCAAAATAAAGTAGTGGTCCCTCGAGATCTCAGTCACCCCAAATGACACCCCCGGCACCAACAGAGAAGTAGTGGGGATGGAGGAATGCTGGTCTTCTTCTGCCCCTCAAGCCCTATGTCTGCCAGCTCCCCAAGGACACAGGACACTGAGTCTCCTGTATGCGAGCAGGCCCTGTTGGGCCCAGACTGTGAGCAGGACAGACATGCAGGGCTTGACATATGCTGCCCTCCCTTCCCCAGAGGCCAGGACCCCTGGGTTGCAGCAGGGGAGGGGACAGGATCTGGTCCCTGGGTCCAGCAGCCAGGAGGGGCAGAGCCATCTTTCTTCTTGTTCAAACGTGCACAGACACGGAGCTGCAGACATACAGTCCTGGCCTGCGCGTGCAGCTTGTACATAATTCACAAGCTCTTGTTGCTGTGGCCTGGATAAAATGTACCCAGCAGGAGAAGCCCGCACAGAGAACAGTGAGCTAATGCCAAGAGCACTTCCTGAAAAGGAGGTGAACGGGCCAGAGGCTGGGGGACTAATAGAAGTCGGACAAGTAAAGAGTATGATCTCACGGACTCTTCCCAAAAGTCCAGCGTGGAAGGTACTTTTAACAGACGAGGAGACGGAGGCTCAGAGGCTCCGTAACTTGCCCATTTCACATAGTTGGAAGCAGAGCTTCCTGTCCTGTACCAAGCTGCAGTATGCTCACAACTCTCAACTTCAGCCTGGCTCAGCCCCCTGCCTCCCCCATCCCGCAAATCATAGGATACCAGGGAGTTTCCTCTAGGCTCAGCAGACCACCAGCTGAAGGAAGAAGGCATGAGAGGCAAATTCCAGTGGCAGCAAGAGGAATGCTCCTACCCAGGGCGCCGGCCCCCACCCAGCTGGGACAGCCCAGAGGTCCTCGGGGTAGGGGACTGTGTGAGGGGCTACAGTCAGATCTTCCCCTGCACACACAGCCAGAATTCCTGAGAGCACTTGGGAGCGGGAAGGGAGATGCCGGGTGACCTCACTTGCCCGTGAGCACACAGAGGGGAAGGACTCGTCCAAGGTCTCACAACGGAAGAGTCCAGTCAGTTCACCAACACTTACTGGGCACAGCCAGTCCCTGGGACAAATGTGACTAGCTCTCAAGGTGCTTCCAGGCAGGTGGGTACCCGCTCAGCTGGCAACTGGACCGTCACGATCTGCCCCAGCAGCTTCCCTAGCCCCATCTCCCAACCCCTTCTCCTCCCCCCACTCCCATCACCGTGGGGTCCTTGGTGACCTGAAGGTGCAACTCCCGCCCCACTGCCTTCCTAGACTTGCGCTCCAGTGGCTGCCCCCCTCCCAACCATGCCCTTCCATGCCATCTCTTCTAGGTAGAGCCTTCCTCAAGCCATCCACTCCCAACTCAAGCTGGTGAATCTCAGGAGAAAGCGCCCTCCTCCCTGTTTTCCATCCTTTCCTCCCTCCTCCACATCTCCCTATGCTCTTGACCACCCTTACAACATCCGTGCACTCTGCCCCGGGTAATGGGTCCTGGAGTTGCCTCACTCAACCCCTCAGGACTTGGGACTACGTCGGTGCCACTCCACTGAACTGAGTAAATGCGTCACCTACCCACCCACCACAAGGACCCAGAACAATTAACAAATCACTTCTTCCTTTTAAGGCTCGTATCTGTCTTTCTTTAAAAACCCGTGGTGGGCACGGAAAAATGAAAGGGAAGAGTCTTAGTCAGACTTGTCTTGGCATTTCTAAGCACTGGCTCCGTGCCCAGCACACAGTAGACGCCTGAAACACGTCCGTTTGGTGGATGAAAATAAAAATGTCTCCACCTGCCACCGTCATCCCCAAGCATTTCCTGGGGCTAAACAGTGTTCGCTGATGTTCTCTCAAAAAGCAAAGAAGCAGGTGAGGGTTCGCCTGTAAGTTCTTCTCAAAGTGTTTTCTGTAGGTCATGAGTCCCAGACCCTGCTCTGTGACAAAGGGATTGTATGTTCAAATGACCTTAGAGGCCAGGTGTGGTGGCTAATGCCTGTAATCCCAGCACTTTGGGAGGTCGAGGTGGGAGGATTGCTTGAGCCCAGGGGTTCAAGACCAGCCTGGGCAACATTGCGAGATCTCATCTCTACAAAAAGTCAGAAATTAGTCGGGTGTGGTGGCACGTGCCTGTAGTCCCAGCTACTTGGGAGGCTGAAATGGGAGGATTGCTTGATCCCAAGGGTTCGAGACCAGCCTGGGCAACAATGCGAGATTTCATCTCTACAAAAAGTCAAAAGGTAGTCGGGCGTGGTGGCACGTGCCTGTAGTCCCAGCTACTTGGGAGGCTGAGGTGGAAGAATTGCCTGAGCCCAGGAGGTCGAGGCTGCAGTGAGCCGTGATTGTGTCACTGCACTCCAGCCTGCGTGACAGAGTGAGACCCAGACTCAAAAAAAAATGAGCTTAGGAAAGGCTGGCTGCACTGTGTCACCTGTTGGGGGTTCCCAATTCATATCTACACATTAGAGACCCTGAGCAGGTCTGTTTGGATTTATGTGATCTAGCGTTTCCCAGATTTGCATGCCGAGGCACCCTAGAACCCATTACCCTCCCATGGGACGAGGCTCCTCAGGGCACAGTTTGGGAAGTGTAGACCAAATGGTGTACCTGGGTTCACTGCAGGACAAGGGCTACACGTGGAGGGAGCTTGCGGCTGCCACCCAGTCGAGGCCATGCTTTCTCACACTAACCATTTACCATTTTACAGAGGGAGAAGGTCCAACCTCAGTCACCACCATCAATCCTTTGTGACAGAAACAGAAAATGAATGTGTCATCAGACAGCTTGCAAGAGCAGCTCAAAGGAGGGAAAAGGTAGCAGGCCAGGCTGGAGACCTGAGTGAGTTCCAACTGCAATTCTGTGCTCACTGCTGGTCACTGGGCAGGGGCCTCACCCTGCTGAGCTTCACTTTCATCGTCTGTGAAATGGGGATAATGCTATTCTTGGTGCTGTTATGAAGATTCAGTGAGTTCATGCAAGCAGAGGCCGATTATAAACTGTCAAGTCCTGAGCCAGGATTTGCTACGTACATCATTATTTCACCATGTGCACTGCCTGGAGGGTGTGGTCATGTCTCCCTTATTTTTTTGAATCGGGGTCTCATTTTGTTGCCCAGCCTGGAATGCAGTGGCACAATCATGGCTCACTGCAGCCTCTAGCTCCCAGGCTCAGGTAATCCCTCTGTCTCAGCCTCCCAAGTAGCTCGGACTATAGACATACGCAACCTTGCCTGGCTAAATTTTTGATTTTTTTGTAGTGACGAGGTCTCGCTGTGTTGTCCAGGCTCCTTTCGAATTCCCAGGCTCAAGCAATCCTCCTGCCTCAGCCTCCAAAAGTGCTGGGATTACAGGCGTGAGCCACTGTGCCTGGCCTGTGTTCATGTCTTGATTGATAACAAGCCACTGCAGAGGTCCTCAGTCAGGATGGATGGGTGGATGGATAGATGGATGCATGAACAAATGGATGGGTGGATGGACGGGCAGACAGATGGATAGACTCCCCAGCAAGACCCAGGCTCACCAACAGCTGGTTGAGTAGATATGAATTAATAAATTAACCAATTTTACTGAGGTCAACTGTTCCATTTCTCAGTCCCCAACTGGTAGAAGCAGTAAATTGGGAAGGACACACACACACACACACACACACACACACACACACAAGCAGGACCAGAGAAGAAAGAGGTGCTGGGCTCTGGAGGCAGGTCTGTGGGCAGCAGAATAAAGGGGCAGGGTGGGGAGAGCCAGAAGCGAGAGCTGGTGTCTCGGCACTCCCAGCAAGGCAGGCAGGGTTCATGAGGCCCATCCCTGCGGAGTTCACCATGTGGGTGTTGTGCAGGCAAAGGAAGCAATAATCCCCTTCTCAAAGGTTTCCAACCACAACGATCAGAGTTGTTTTTAAAGGGAGAGGAGCAGAAGGAAGCCTTTAGGGCACGAAACAAGACTTGGTGCCTGGAAAACCTTCTCACATTTTATACCGATTCATCAACACATGCATGCACAGGACAAACATTTTTAAAGTACTGTGGCCGGGCACAGTGGTTCACACCTGTAACCCCAGCACTTTGGAGGTTGAGGCAAGAGGATTGCCTGAGCTCGGGGGTTTAAGACCAGCCTGGGCAACTTGGCGAGACCTCATTTCTACAATAAGTCAAGAAAAATCAACTGGGCGTGGTGGCGCATGCCTGTAGTTCCAGCTACTTTGAAGGCTGAGGCAGAAGGATCACCTGAATCCAGCAGGGGGAGGCTGCGTTGGTCATGAGTATACCACTGCACTCTAGCCTGGTCAAAATATTGAGACTTCGACTCAAATAAAAACTGACTAATGTGTGCTGGGCAAGTGCTGTTAGGAACTGGGGACACAAGACCTCATCAGACAAAAACAGAGTGAGACTTCGACTCAAAAAAAAGTGCCTACTGTGTGCCAGGCAAGTGCTGTTAGAAACTGGGGACACAAGACCTCATCAGACAACCTCACACATGGAAGGCTCTGGATGAATGAGGTGTCAGATCACCTGAGGATGGAGAAGGGTGGTGTAGAAAAAGTTTCACAGACAAGAAGTCTGGAGCACCAAGTTAAATCACTACATGATCTCAGACAAGTCCCTTCTCTGGGTGTCTACCTTCCCATCTACAAAGTGGGGCTGATAAAAATCATGGCACCAGGCACTGAATCAGCAGTTACAGGTGTTCTCTTAGGTAACACACACAGCCAGCAAGGTAGGTGTTGCTATTTGTTGTGGGGTAATTGTCCCTTTCACAGATGAACACATGGTTACAAATCTGCCTGAGGTCAGAGAGTTAGTGGGGTTGGGATATAAACCCAGGTCAGAATCCAGAGTTCACCTTCTCCCGCCCTCGCAAGCAAGTCCCACGCTTCCTCCTCACAGACTGCTGCATGGATTCGATGACATCACAGATATCAAAGCACTTTGTAAAGTTAAACTATTATGTGTCCAAAGACAACAAGAAGTAAGTCTTGATTCCTCCATGAAACCAAACACCAAGGCTCACAGGGGCGCTCAGAACTGGCCGCAGCCCAGAACTCCTGGGTTCCTCATGCCTCAACCCACGGCATTCCTTGGCTAACTTCCTCCCTGGGAAAGGGACCGGGCAGTCCCAGGAGCTCCAGCTGACCCCTCAGAGCCCCCAGAGCAGGCTTCCCCCGGCACCCACGGGGTCCCTTCCCACGCCAGAAGACCCTTGGCTCGTGACCACCTGACTCCTGTGCTCCATACCTGCTGATGACCTGGGGGCACAGCCTGGTCCAGCCGCCATGGGAGCTGTTCCTGGGACCACTCCCCCACCATACCCCACTGACAGACTGGGGGTCCTCAGGCCAGTTGCCTCCCCTCCCTAAGCAGGTTTCCCGCCCACAGAACGAGAGATGAAAGTAGATCTCACATGGGAAAGTTCACTCCTGGGAGGGACTCAACAAACATGGCAGCCCTTTCATTGGATGAGCTCAGCTGGGCAGGCAGGAAGAGGACATTGGGCTCTCAAAATCCCTGGTCTGGGGAGAGAGGAGCTGCCGTACCCACCAGAAACCACCCATTTAACTTTGAACTCATGGGCCATTCTTGGAGTCCTGGTCTATGTGGTGGATTCAGTTCCATCCACACCAGCAGGACCCGATCCTGTTGTCTTCCTGGGCTGGCTGGACCCGTGTGGGGGAGAGAGAGGAAAAGGGTCTTCAGGCAGAACTATGCATGTCTTCACTGGAGAGACCCAGGCTCCAGAGCACACACAATCCTCACAGGCCCGTGTGGCCCAGAGAGGTTGCTAACTGGCTTCAGGCCACGTAGTGAGACAGGGTGCCAGGACCCAGGACTTCTGGGCCCAGTCCAGGGCTCTCTCCACTGCCCCAGGGCATGGACCAAGCATAGTCAGGATGATGCATCCACTCCCATTCTGCTCTGGTCAGGAGATCATTGATAGCTGGGCCCCCAAACCCCAGGGCGAAAATCAATACCCAGTTACCCCATTCCCAGCTTCACTCACTGCAGAAACTGACAGGGCACATTTGGATGGAGGATGGGCTCGGTTGGCCTCTGCAGAGTCTCCAAAGAGAGGAAGAAGGCTCTGATTGCAGCATAATGGACTTTGGTTAGACTCAAGAGAGAACTTCCTGGAAAGGCATTAAGAATAGACAGCACACAGAGAAGGGGAGCAAACTGAGGGCGGTTGTAGCATTTCCTCTGAAATGCAAGATGGCGTCTCGTCCATGACGTCATCTTACCTCCCAAACAGCCTGGAAGGTAAGTGGTGTCGCTCTAATTTTACAGGCGAGCAACTGAGGTTCAGACAGGCTAATGACTTGCCCAAGGTCTTCTGGGTTCTACTCAGAAGAGGCAGGGTCAGGATTCCAAGCCGGGGCTCTGACTCTGAAGCCACACACCTCCCTTCTCAGAAAGCCTCTGAGGATCCAAGTGCCAGCATCTCATCATACCTTAAGTGCCAGGTGTGAGCTGGTACAGACAGGAGAGGACAGCAGGTGCTCACTGGAGCCAGCTGTGAAGGGCTCTGTGTTCTAGGCATGCCAGCTGTGCCCCTGTGGACACCACCACATAGGGCCCTCCCAGGTGCTCTCCATGCAGTGCCACATCTTCCGGGCTTCCCCCTGACCATGCCGCCTCTGAAGCCTGGGCTCAGTCCAGGGTGCCTCCTGCCCTCCTCACACCCCATACTCCATGCCGGCCTCTCTATCACAGGGCCCTGTGGTCACTGGTACCTCCTACACTGCCTGTCCCAGGCTCGCCCGGCCCCACACTCCTCCTACCTGGCTTTCGTAGGCTCCCAGGGGGCCCTCTGAGCTTAGGAGAGCACGGCCCATCCTGGGGGTCAGAGGCTGACCTGGGCCCAGGGCTGTCCCCAGCGCCATGGTGACAACTGCCCAGCCCCAAGGAAAGTGTAAAATGGCTACCTCAGGGCCAGCTCTGGGCTGGGCGAGCTGCAGCAGGGAGGGGGCCACTGCTCTGTGCACCTGAGCTCACTGACACCAGCCTGTGACCGTTGCCCCACTCCAGAGATACTGTTCCTGGCAAGGCTACTTTCGAAGCCACCTGCAGCTTGACTGGAGGAGGAGGCAGAGATAGAGAGACAGGTAGGTCCAGAATCCCTCTCGTGAGAGGACTGTGGCCGCTGGGATGTTTTGATTTATCTTTGGGGTGGCAGCTAAGAGTTCCCCCCCCCTTTTTTTTCAGTGAAGTCTCACTCTGTCTCCCAGGCTGGAGTGCAGTGGCATGATCATAACAATCATGGCTCATGGCAGCCTCGACCTCCTGGGTTCAGGTGATCCTTTCACCTCAGCCTCCTGAGTGGCCGGGACTACAGGCACACGCCAGCATGCCTGGCTAATTTTTTTACTTTTTATAGATATGAGGTCTTGCTATGTTGCCCAGGCAGGTCTTGAACTCCTGGACTCAAGCAGTCCTCCTGCCTTGGTCTCCCAAACTGCTGGGACTACAGGCCTGAGCCACCGTACTGGTTGAGAGCCTCTTCACCAAGGGGCATGCTCGAGCACCAGCAGACAATGCTTTACCTATGTCCTGGGGGGGGGGAGGGGGTGGCCAGTGGACCTGTAGCACCCAGCAGGGTGAGGAACGCCCTCGGTCTGCCTCTCCAGGGCTACGCGCCGCCCTTCTTGGACCCCGGGGACTGACCTTGAGGGACTGTGCTGGGCCTTGTGCTGCTGGTTTCCAAGGAGCTGTGCCTGACAGAAAGCATGAAAGCCGTATGAGGTTTATCCCCCACAAGGTCTCCTGGGTTGACTGGGCCACTCTCCTAAAGTCCACAGCCCCTGTCCCTAGGGCTGACTACTTCCTTCCCTGCTCCTTCAGCCCTAGGTGATGACTGCTCCCAGCTGCTACCAGCCCCTGGGTGCTGCACTATCCCTTGTTGGTTGCCACACCTCTGCTGCCTGAGCCAGTTGCCCTGGGCTGATACACCCTCTCTGGCTGGGCCACAGCAAGGCAACCAAGCACCGCCACCATGGCCCCTTTTGCAGTCTTTCCCTGAACAGCCGCTAGAATCTCCTCTGCTGTTATAAAAGAACAGCAGTGGGGGGTGGGAGCAGTGGCTCACACCTGTAATCCCAGCACTTTGGGAGGCCTGGAGGGGAGGATTGCTTGAGCCCGGGAGTTTGAGACCAGCCTGGGCAACATAGCGACATCTCATCTCTACAGAAAAATAAAAAATTAGCCAGGTGTGTTGGTGTACACCTGTAGTCTCAGGTACTGGGGAAACTAAGGTGGAAGGATCACCTGAGCCCAGGACATTGAGGCTGCGGTGAGCCATGATTGTGCCACTGCACTCCAACCTGGGCCTGGGCCACAGAGTGAGACCTTGACTCAAAAAAAAAAAAACAGCAGTTGGAAGGGGTACATATGTCTAAGTGTGAGGCCTCCTCTGTCCCACCTGGCACTGGCCCAGGACATGCAGCAGAATGGGGGACAGGGAGCAAGAGCCCACCAGTGAAGAGGCGGCAGAGTTCAGCTCCCCACAAGAACACTCACCGATAGCGTTTGCGTGCTCACTACATGTTAGACACCGAGCTTCACACACCAAGAACCTTATTTGCTTCTCAGACAACCCAGGGAAGTACATCCTATTCATGCCTTTTACAGGAGTGACGACTGGTGCTCAAAGAGCTACAACGACTCACCCAGGATCATACTGCCAGGAAGTGACCAAGCTAGGGCTCGAACACAAGTTTTTCTGCCTCTAAAACCCGTTCTCATAACCACCTTGACATAGTGGTGTTGAGCTGGCTCACCACAGAGCTGGCTGACTTAAGTGGGGTCAATTACTGGCAAGGGCTTGCAGATTAAAACAATACCACCAACACCAAAAAACCCTGTGACATTCTTCAGTTCTCCCAGGTGGGACAGGGGCCCCAAGCGGGCGGTGCAGTTGGGTATCCAGGTTGGAAAAACAAGCAGATTCAGACAAGGCTTCATTGTTAAGGAGAGTCTGACACTTTGACCGTTAAAGCAAAACCAACCAAAACAAAATGCCTACTGCCTTGTCCCCTTAGAAAGAGGACAGTGGGACGGGCCCCAAGACTGGGTGTGGTGGATCCCTGCCCCCACCAGTCCCAATCTCAGAGGACTGGCTTCAGGTGCTGTGTGGGGAGCTCAGGGTCTGAGTCCAGCCTAGCCCTGCCAATGGTGGGTGACCTTTCACTGCATGCTGGTGACGTGTCAGGTACAGCCTGGTGCTTTCCATGCATGGCCTCGGCTGGCCTCTATGGCCCTTTCAGAGAGAGATGATTGTTACAGATGAGGAAACTGAGGCTCAGAGATGACACCCAGGGAGCAGACGCCATGTTGGACCTGGGTTTACTGGATTGTGAAGTCTTTCCGCTCTCCTCATTTCTCCAGGCAGGGAGGTCCCAGGGAGGAAGGAGCAGCTGAGGAAGGAATGAGCTCCTTGTCTTGGGAATGTGCAAGTGTCACCTGGGGATCCGGCAGGAGGTATGCTGCAGGGGCAGCCAGGTGGTTCTCAGACTTGGCTGCACACTGAAACCACCTTGGGAACTTTAACAATGACTGTCACCTGGGTCTTGCCCCCAGAAAATAGTGGGGCCCAGGCAGTACTTTAAAAGTTTCCCAGATGGGCTGGGCTCAGTGGCTCATGCCTGTAATCCCAGCACTTTGGGAGGCCGAGGTGGGAGGATCACTTGAGCCCGGGAGTTCAAGACCAGCCTGGACAACACAGTGAGACCTCATCTCTACAAAAACCAAAAAAATTTAAAAAGCAGCCAGGAATGGTGGCGCACACCTGTAGTCCCAGCTATTCGGAAGGCAGAGATGGGAGGATTGCTTGAGTCCAAGAGGTCAAGGCTGCAGTTAGCCAGGATCATGCCACTGCACTCCAGCCCGGGTGACAGAGTGAGACCGTCTTGAAAATATAAGTAAGAGTTTCCCAGATGATTCTAACGTGTGAACGCTGTCAGCCTGGATGCCCGCTGCTGCCCCTCCCACCCCAGCACTCCCCCCACCTCCACCTCCTTTAAGGAAAGAAGGGATTTCTTCTTTCTTTTTTTTTCTGACCTCATTTTGCAAGACGGGCAGAATACAGAGGTGTCCTCAAGGCCCCACAGCTAGCCATGAATGGAGGCAACACGAGGGGGCTCCTGACATCAGGTGTGCCTCAGGGGTGAGCTCCTTTAAGGTACTTGGGGGTCCTGGCCCCCTTTTCAGTGGGAGAGAAGTTTCTTTGAGAGCCTCCTGGTGGGGGAGGGTGAGGAAAATTCTTCACGGTGTTTTTGTTAAGTGTCTGCAAGCTCAACAGCTGCAGGATTGAGCTGGAAGACCCCTCTTGCCAGGGTGCCTCGGAAGGGAGGAGGCAGAAGAACTCAAAGTGGCCTGTTTATCCTTTTCTGCAGGCGATTTGGTCCCAAGCCTGGAAAGAGCCAGGCCTCTAGGCCTAGCGGCCCCCGCTTCCTCCCTACCTGCCTTTCGGCCTTCCTCATGCTCTCTGGCGCAGGATGGCACAGAGGGGAGGCCGCCTGGGGTGGTGGGAAGGGAGTGGAGTCAAGCCATCCTGGGGTCTGCCCAAGCTCTCCCCCTTGCCAGCTACCTTGGGAGAGGAACCACTCCCCTCTGAGCTCGTTCACAGTGCTGACCTCACAGCGGTCCAGACCCAGCTCCGTGAGCACCACCTCCAGGAAGCCTTCCCTCACTCCCTCCCCACCCAGCACTGGGCAGCCCCATCTCCTGGCTTTCTGGGTTGTCACTGCTTCTTGGTCCTCTCTTTCCTACCAGGCTGTTCATTCATTCGTCCCACAGAGCAGCTGCCCTTGCCTGGAATTCATTCCAAGTGCCCTTCCCAAGCACCTGTGTTCTCTCAGCTCCTCTGCTAGGTGCTAGAGAAATAACAGCTAACATTCACTGGGTGCTCATCAGATGCTGGGTGTTGTTTCTTTGGGTTTTTTTTTTTTTGAGTGCTTGACATTTATAATATTTCATCTTCACAACTACTCTATGAAGCAAATGCTGTAAGTGTCCACGTTTGACATATGGCAGAAACAGGCCCAGAGAGGTTAAAGCACTTGCCCAAGTAACCTAAGCCCTAACCTATGCCACCAGCCACAGATATTGATGGACCGGCTCCTGCCATGGGAGCTGATTTCCCACAATTTGAAAGTTTTGCATCTGTGTGTTGACTCATTGAGGATCTGCCTCCCCCCAGACCAGCATGCTGCCATTTTGGTTGGATGTGTGTGTGTTGAGGGGCCGAGGGGTGGGGCAAATGAACGCTGCTCCCATCAGGAAGAACTCACACTCTGTGCAACCTCAGTTAGCTGGACCCAGATGGTTCCTCCCAGCTGGGTTGCTTTTGCTGCTAAGGCCTGAGAAGAAACTCCCAGGGCCCCAGTCCTCCCAGGGCTGCTCCCTGCCCCGGGTCTAGCTCACCTCCCCCCGCCCCCTAGCCACCAGTGCCTGCTTTCACACTGCAGCTCACTGGGACAGTGGGGAGCATGTCTCTGCAAACCTATCATCGGACACAGGGGCATCTTCCTTAGGGAAGGCTTCCTTGCCATCTGGCACGGCCTCCCTCCTGGCATGCCTCACTGGACTCTTCTGTCAGCTTCCTACGGGGTCACTCATTCATGAAGCCAACACGGGGACGGGCACGAGGACTCATGCTGACGAGAGCCCACCTGTGTGCCAGGCCTGGGCAGACACCCACTCCCCTCATCTCATTTAACCGTCAGCCCCACTGTACAGGGAAGAAAACAGAGGTGCGAACATTGAGCAACTCGTCCAAGGGGCAGCTTGTGCCGCCTCCCCTGAGCCCAGGGCTGCTGCTTTGTGCCAGGCACACTGCTAGGCACTTGACGGGGTACTGCAGTGATGAAGAATCTAATTCCAGCAAGCTGGCAAGGGAAGCAGACCTGCATGACCCCAATCCACAGACCACAATCAGTCAGCAGAGGGCTGGGAGCCACCTGCTTGGGAGGAGTCCTGGAAGTTTCTGGGAGGCAGCATCTTTGGACCTAGCTGGACTCTTCATCACTCTCCCCATGACACCACGACAGCAGAAAGGGCAAGCCTGGGCCTACAGAGCTCAGGCGCCCAGCATGTGCTTCCACCGCCCTGGAGGGGTGAGGGGAGGAGACGTCGGCTGCCCTGCCAGCTGCCCCACCAGTGACTCCACTGTGGCCAGGCCAGCTTCCAGTCCTGCCAACCTGGCCTGGCCCAGCTGGCTCCCAATCACAGGGTCTCCTCTGCCAGCTAATGATCATGCTGCCTGCAGTCGGGTCCCCCACCCTCCTTTGGGTGAGGCAGCAGCTTCCCACAGAGCCTGCTGGCCCAGACAGCCGCCACTCCAAAAATCACAGCTGCCTGTCACACCACATCCTCCGGCCCCAGTGCTGTGGTCTCCTCCTCCTCCCTCCAGGGTCATGAAGGACACTGCAGAAAGCTGGAGTCACAGGGGAGCTCAGACCCCATGCTGCTCCTCGTAGACATGGCAAGCAGGAAGACAGAGAGGGGCCGACTCACGCCCACGCACACAGCCAGCCAGCCAGTACAGAGCCCAGGGTCCTGGGGTCCCCACCACAGGGTCCTCCCAGGGTCTCACTGCCCTTCCTCATCCAGGAAAAGAAGTCTCCGAGGCTTTTGACAAGTAAAGCATGCTGTCAAGGTACTTGGGCACCCGCTGAGGAGACAGGACATCTCCCAAGCACAGATTTCCACTTCAAACAGATGCGGGCTTGGCTCTCTGCTCCCCACGGTCTAGCTGTGTAGCCTCAGGCAAGACAATGTATCTCTCTGAGCCCTAGTTTCCAGGGGGTACCTCGGAGAGTTGGTGCAAGAATGTCTGTAAAGTGCTTAGTGTGTGGTCTGGTTCACAGTAAATGCTCAAGAACATGAGCTATTGTGGATAGCATCACTGTAGTATTGCATGAACTTGTGTGGGTGCATTTTACAAACTAAACTGCTGCGGATGGCAGGTATTATTTCATTATTAAGTATTATTTCTGCTAAGTGTTAACAATTCAGAGGCGGCATGCCCAGAAGGTTGGGTGACTCAGGGATGTTTCTGGGGGAACGAGTGACCTGAGCTGGGTCCTGGCGGGTAGGGAGGTGTGTGGAGAAGACGCAGGATGGCGGTTCTGATAAGAACCTCACCAGGCGTGGCGGTGAGGTTGTATATGGTGTGTTTAGGAGACGGTGTCGAGCAACGAGCGGAAGGGCCGTGCAGTGATGATGGCGGGCAAGGCCCCGAATGCCACAACTAGGAGCCTGGTCTTTATTTGACAGGCTATAAGGAGACATGGAGGGTTCTAACCATGTTTTCTTTTCTTTTCTTTTTTTTCTTTCTTTTTTTCCAAGTTGGAGTCTCACTCTGTCGCCCAGACTGGAGTGCAGTGGCACGCTCCTGGCCACTGCAGTCTCGACCTGCTGGGCTCCGGCGAACCTTCCGCCTCAGCCTTCCAAGCAGCTAAAACTACAGGTGCATGCCACCATGCCTGGTAAACTTTTGATCTATTGTAGAGATGAGGTCTCGCCAAGTTGCCCAGGCAGGTCTCAAAGCCGCGGGCTCAGGCACTCCACTCACCTCAGCCTCCCAAAGCGCGGGATTACAGGCTGAGCCACCGAGCCCGGCTCTAACTGTGTTTTCTGAAATGTGAGTTCTGTCTGACATTCAAGGCCCTCTCCCACCTGGTCACTCACCCCTCTTCTCCTCACCCCCACCATCCCCGCAAACCTAACCTTGCTACCCAAGCTCGCCCCACCTCTTGGCTTACCAAGCCATCCCATCTCCCAGCACGAGGCCACTCCACGCCTCATGTTCACAATGAAGCGCCCTTTGCTGTGTGCCGACCATGCCATGTGTTTTACACATGTGACCCTCAGTCACCCATAATCCTCAGGAGTGGGTATTACCACCCTCATTTTAAGAGGGGAAAATAGGCCATCTGGGCCCCCCACAGGAAAGAGTGGGAAAATAGGTGTGGTGGCTCACAACTATAATCCCAGCACTTTTGGAGGCCAGGACGGGGGTTCAAGATCAGCCTGGGTAACATAGTGAGATCTCATCTCTATAAAAATAATTTTAAAAATTAGTCAGGCTTCGTGGTGTGCACCCACCATCTCAGTTGAGGCTATGGAGGCTGAGGTGGGAGGATCGCCTGAGCCCAGGAGGTTGAGGCTGCCATGAGCTGTGATTGTGCCACTGTACTCCAGCCTGAGTGACAGATGGAGAACCTAAAAAAAAAAAAAAAAAGGAAACAGAAGCCTGGCAAGGTCAGGTGTCTTGCCCACGGTCTCACAGTGATTAGGTAGCATAGCCAGGACCCATCCTTGAAGGGATGTCAGGACCACAACTCTCTGCAGTTAGCTGCCTCCCACCCAGACACCCACCTCCTTAACCCAGTTCCTGGTCACTCCGTCCTCGAGGGCCTCCTCTCACCTCTTCCTGTATCCCCACCCTTACCCACCCCCACCTCCTCTTTGGAATCAGAGACCCACTTGATACTGACTCTGCTAGCTTGGCTCCCATTGTCCCCTATGGGGCCATCTGGGCCCCCAACAGGAGAGAGCGGGGTGGATGATGGTCACTCTCTCCCTGTCCTATCCTGGCCCCCCCTTCCCCACATACTCCTCACTGCTGCCAGAGCACAGAGAGCAGCCACCCCTCCTCTGGTGGGGTTCAGAAGCTCAGCTGAGCACAGGGCTACTTCTGGAGACTGCCCAGCTGAAGGGAGCAATAAATTATTCACTGCACCTTTGTGCCTGGGGAGGCCAGACAATGGGCCAGAGGGAATGGACACCAGCTCACCCCACCACAGTCCCGCCAGTAGAAAGCCAACAGGGGGTGGTGTCAGAATCCAGAGCCCCTCGCCAGTGTCCCCAAGGAGGTTCCAGAAGGCTCTGAGACCAGGGGAGGTGGCACAGGGACGTCTGACCCCACGGGATCCCGGGCTGAGCAAATCCAAGTTTCTGAGCCTGCAACTGTAGCCTGTGTTCTAATCTAAGGCAAGTCTGAGAATTTTCCCAGGCTTCCTGGTCAAAATCCAAGATTCCTTTACTTCACAGGGAGGGAAACAGGTATCTGGCCAGGCACTGTATATCCGTATCTCACTTAACCCTCACAACACATGGTAAAGGGGTATTCTAATTTTCCAGAGAAGCAGGGCCCAGAGGAATGAAGCAATCTGCCCAAGGCCACTCAGCGAGTGGGCAGCAGAGCAGATTGACGCCCACCGGGTTAGTCTGACTTACCACTGTCTGTGGCTCACCAGTTACTCAGGTTCAGGGTTGCCACTTAGCCTGGCTGGGTAACTTCCAGGGCGCTTGGTATGCAGTTGGTGCTCAAACAGTTCCGGAAGCACCCTGGGTAAGTGGTTTCACCTCTCTGAGCTTCAGTTTCCCATACAAGGTAGCCATTAATAACAAGCCCAGTCTTGGCAAACACAACAGACGCCTTGGCACAGTTTGCTGGATGGGATCGCCCTAGTACCTGGGCATGTAACACACAGTCTGCCTTGACCCATTTTACAGGTGGGGTTTGGAACCCTGGACACATCCCAGAGGCGCCCCCCACCCTCCCCGCCCCAGCCCTGCCTCACTCCAAGTTTAGGCTCTTTTTACCACATCACAAAAGGAGATCACAGGTGTGAAGTGATTTCATCAAGAGGAGCGTTGTTTAGATGAAGGGGAGTGGGGGAATCCCAAGCCCCTCAGTCACGTTCTTTTTTCAGATTCCCCAACCCCTCCACCCCCAGGGACTGAGCTTCCAGCCTTCAGCTGACCTCTCACAGTCCTCCTCCACCTTCCAGGGGCTTTCCAAGGTAACTTCCCTTGACTCCAGGGAGTAGGGCACAGCAGGGGTTAACTAGTCCTAGCCAAGGCCACAGGGCCCAGACCAAGGCCACATTCCTCCCCCCACCCCCCCACGCCAACAGCCCACAGAACCCCAGCCAAGGGCTCTTTCACAATACCCCAACTCCCAAAAAGCCCCGGGGGG
>CAUYQG010177006.1:74-24886 GCA_963574415.1 Tarsius wallacei
CAGCAGGTCAACGCTGGGGTGGCCGTGAGTGTGCCACTACTCTCCAACCGGGGCGACAGAGTAAGACTGACTCAAAAAAAAAAAAAAAAAAACAACAAGAGAGAGAGAGAGAGAAAAGAAATAACTACCTGTTATATAGGCAATAGGATTGCCTGAGCCCAGGGGTTCCAGACTAGCCTGGGCAACATGGTGAGACTTCATCTCTACAATAAATAAAAAAATTAGCCGGGCGTGGTGACACATGCCTGTAATTTCAGCTACTTGGAAGGCTGAGGTGGAAAGATTGCCCGAGCCCAGCAGGTCGAGGCTGCAGTGGCCGTGAGTGTGCCACTGCACTCCAGCCTGGATGAGACAGTGAGACTCCAACTCAAAGAAAAAGAAAAAGAAAAAGAAAACCCATGATGACATACTGCTACACACCTATCAGAATGACTTAAAAAAAGAAAGAAAGAGAGAGCCCGAAGCTCTGACAAGGACTTTCACAACAGGACACGGAGGGCCTGCAGCACCACATTGCTGCTGGGTTGCCAGGGCTGCAGTCGCCCTGAACACAGCTCTGAAAGCAACTTCTGAGAAAGCTAAAACTGCTTAACATATAACTCAGCAATCTCAACTCTGAGTAATTTCCCTTGAGAAATGAACACTCCCATTCACTCAAAAACCTGTATACAAGCGCGTATGGCAGCTCCAGTCACAATCACCAAAACCCAGATGCAGCCGGAGTCCTTCAGTGGTGGGAGCCAGCCATGGCAGGTCAACCAATAACCCTAGAAAGCCCCCGTGCGAGATGGACACACCGCCCGCTGCACAACCGCCGGATGAAGGAGCCAGTCCAAGGCCCGTGTTCCAGGTTCCATTTCCACAACATTCTTAAAGGAGAAACCAGAGTGAGGGAGACCAGATCGGAGGCTGCCCGGGGCTAGGGCCAGGGACCGGGCAACTCGAGGGGGCGTGGGGGTTGCTGGAACGGATCTACATTCTGGCCATGGTGGTCACATCAATCTACACAGATGTCAAATCCGTACCACCCTACACACAAAAGCATCCATCTTACTGCATGTTAGTTTTCAAAGAAAATGAGAAAGCACCCGTGATATTGTCATTCTGACTCAGCCGCTTTCCACGGTCCCTCTTCCTTTGCCTCATTCTCTGCAACCAGGAACTCCATAGAGAGGGGCGCTTCACCCCTAAATATGAAGGCAGCCTGCGTCATGTGGGAGTTACTCTCAGCACAAAATGATCTGCTTTTGGGGGGAAGAAGCGGGGTGGGGTGGGGAGGAACCACTGCAGAAATGTGAGAGTCAGAAGAACCTCGCCCCTCGGGAATCCCACCCTCCGGAATTAGCAGCTTTGGAGAAACTTCCACACGGCCATTGTGTAGACAGCTGTTTCGTCAGGGGAAGACGGATCGTTGAGGAAGCCAGGAGGGCCCTGGGAGCATGACCTTGAAGGGTTGACATCTGGGACGCCAGACTGCTCTAGGATCAAGTCACAGCATTTCAGGGCTGGAGGGAGCCTCGGGGTGATCCAGTTCATTCCAGGTCATGCAGTTCCTTCCCATCCCTCTCAACCAACACCGCGAACACGGCTCGCGCTGTGGCTTCCTCCCCACGCCCTTCCCCTGTGTCCCATGCCACTTCCCCTTTGCCACCACTGCCTGGATCTTTCAGCCAACAAATCACGCAAACCTTTATTCCCTCTTCGCCTTCATCCTAAAGTACGAACTGAGCACTTGCTATGTGCCAGGCACTGGACTGAACTGAGGGAGACCTCGTTGAGCAAGGTCCACACAGTTCCTGCCCACTCCAGTGAGAGGCAGATACGTGTCACAACACGAATCCAGCTCCCACTTCTGTCTCGACAGTGAGAAGCTGAGGAAGAGGAGTGCACGGTGGGCGAGATGAGCCTGGCCAGGCGGGGCTTTCCAATCTGTGCTGTGCGACA
Source organism: Tarsius wallacei (assembly GCA_963574415.1). NCBI lineage: Eukaryota > Metazoa > Chordata > Mammalia > Primates > Tarsiidae > Tarsius > Tarsius wallacei. The sequence continues at coordinate 2,019 of CAUYQG010177006.1, forward strand.
GATTACGCAGAAGGGTGGGACTCCATGATCAGAGGGAGGTCAGGGCACTTGAGGCAGAGGGAACTGCATAGGCAGAAACCCGAGGTCAGGTGGCTTAAGGTACTGCAGGGACACACAGTGGACAGGGTGCCGTGACAGCGCCCCAGAGAGATGTTTTGGGGACTTTAGCCACCTGCAGCCTCCCTTCCCTGTCCCCAGGGATACTTCACGGGAAGCAGCACATTTCCTATAGGGCGCAGGGTGTGGGGTCTGGAGTTAGACCTGTCTCCAGCCCAAATGGTCCATGACTTACTCTCCCCATGTCCCACTTTTTCCACCTGCAAAATGGATGTGAAACGATGGCATGGCCTTCAAGGGTTGTGAGGATGGATGGAGACAACCCGCATGGAGTCAGGGAGAGACAGATCCCGGCGGACACATCGCAGTGTTCAGGCGTGGCAGCCGGGCCACTGCTCTTGCTATTATTGATATGCCCAGAGGCGCAGGCCTGGCCTGGAGGCAGGTCTCTGCGTGGCTAACAGAGAGTCAACAGAGCAGGGAGGGTCTCCCGGGCCCAGACTCCTGTGGACGAAGATCTGGGCAATGACTCACTAGGACATTCCTTGAACCCGCCAGGTGACTTTTGGGAGTGGACTGTGCTTGCCAGTGACGCAGTAGAGGAGCGGAGTACAGCTCAGACCAGAAGTGTCCCTCGATGACAGACATATGAGGCCAGTTGCCGTCAGAACCGTCCCTGCCTCCTGCCCGAAAGCTGGACTCCCCCAGAGGATTCCAGCGATGCCGTGGGTAACAAGAGCCCACCAAGTCCTCTCTGAGCCAAGGAGTCACGGGATCTGCTTGCCCAGAAAAGCACCTTTGCTCCGCAGGAGAATGCCTTTGGGCTGATAAGGCTCGCCATGTCCAGTTATGGTATGAGCGCAAGAACGGGAGGCTATTTTTTGCCTCATGCTCTGTCTCCAGCAGGCACGGTGACATTGCCTGGGATCCAGACGTCCCAGCCTGGAAGGTCACGGAGGTGGAGGCCGAAGAGAGTCAGGCAGGGCGAGCATCGCTCACTATCAGTCAGGGTCCAGGACCCTTCCCTGCTGTGGAATCCGGGACCTCAGCTGTGCCCAAGACTCCTGTGGAACTGATTGCCCCTGGACTGAAGTCTGGTGGCAGCTGTTTATTTTTAGCCTCTGATTTCTCAAGAATGTGAGGGTGGGCCCTTGCTGAACTTGGGGTGGGGTGTTGATGTGGGGGAGGAGGGATGGGAGGAGAAAGAGGAACTCCAGGGCTAGCGGTCAGGGAGGACATAATTCCAGCCCTGTGACAGCCCGCAGCAGGGACAGGCCATGTCCTCTCCATCTTGGCCCACGTGCTCAGGACCAGGGTGCGTTCATGGAGCCCCGTGTCCCTTTCCTTCTTCCCCAGAGGCCTGGGAATCACTGGCTCTCCGGTCATCTCCCAGCCACCCCGTGCTCACAGTGCCTTGGGATCTTGTGTTCAGCGGGCACGATGACTCCCCAATACCTCCCTCCCTCCTGCCTCTGCAAAGATGTCCCGGGCTCCTCTCCCTGTGCGTGTCTGGCACCATGCAGGCACTTGATAAGTATGGGTAGTCTGAGATGGGTCTCTCTGCCTCTCCTGTAGGCAAGGGTCTGAATAATGGAAGAACCAGTAAGGGGAAGCTCTAAAGGTTTGGACACTCGGGTTGCTGTCCCAGGTTGCTGTCTTCTGGGACGTTCTCTGGGATCGTAAGGGAGGTGCATTTGGTCCTTCTTCCCTCTTCAGTTCTACCTCCGCCTTCCCTTGGCCCCTCTCTCCAGGACGCCCAGGCTCTGCCCATAGCCTGCGGTGTGGGGCTGAAATCCTGGCTGTGACCTAGGGCAAGATGCCCACCCCCTGCAAGAGATCCTACAGCTTCCTGGGGGAAGGTGGGCTGCTGTGAAGACTCAAAAGAATGTGTGTAAGATGGTGGCACCCAGTAGGTGCTTAATAAATGGTGGTGGTTGTTCCGTTGTCATTCAATAAATGGTACGGAAAACCGAACCTTTTTTACCATCTTTCACCCTGTGCCCGTTCTTTCGTATTTGCACAGTGCTTTCATGGTTCACAAAACACGTATCTACCCATCAGTTCAGTGGACCCCCATGCAGCCCCTAGAGAAGGGCCATGTCATTGTTGCGAGATGACCGTGCCCCATTATACAGATGAAGACACTTGTGCTCCAGGGGAATGTAGGCCTGTCCTGTTCACTGCTGAGCCGACAGCACCTCACCAGGGCCCAACAGAACAAGCAAATCCTTTGGAAGAATGGCCTATGTGATGTCAACCTGCACGCCCCTCACCCTCTCCTCATCCAGAAAATGGGATTAAGGCCTGAGGACGTACAGAGGACACTTCAGTTTCAGAATTCCCAACATGTGAACCCTCGCCCCTTCTTCCTGACTGTACGTACTCCCAGGAGGGTGATGGGAAATGCCTCTGGCAGGGAGATGGAGCAGCTCGGTCTCTGCAGATCCTGAGCTAGAGCCTCCTGGGACAATGGCTTCTCCAGCTGGGAGCTAAGCCTGTGTGTGGTTGTGGGAAGCTAATCCCGGAGGGAGGGGGAAGGGTCCAGGGTACAGATGGAGATCCCTCAAATCTTGACACCACGGGAAGACAACCTGGAAGAGGTGGGATGGGATGGATGAAAATTTAAGGGAAGATTAAAACATGTGCAACCCCTTTTGAGGTTAAAAAAAACATCATTTTATTAATGTAGAGACATAAAAATGTATTATAAGGCTGGGTATGGTGGCTTAAGCCTGTAATCCCAGCACTTTGGGAGGCTGAGGCAAGAGGATTGCCTAAGCTCAGAGGTTCAAGACCAGCCTGGGCAACTTGATGAGCTCTCATCTCTACAATAAATCAAAAAAATAAGCCGGGAGCCGGGCTCGGTGGCTCAGCCTGTAATCCCGCGCTTTGGAAGGCTGAGATGAGTGGATTGCCTGAGCCCGCGGGTTCGAGACCCGCCTGGGCAGGCGAAACCTCATCTCTACAATAAATCAAAAAAATTAGCCGGGCGTGGTAGCGCGCGCCTGTAATTCCGGCTAATCGGAAGGCTGAGGCGGGAGGATCGCCGGAGCCCAGCAGGTCGAGGCTGCGGTGGCCAGGAGCGGCCACTGCACTCCAGTCTGGGCGATCGAGTGGGACTCCAACTCAAAAAAAAAAAAAAAAAAAAACTTTAAAAAATAAAAAAAAAAAGAAATCACAATCATTTATTTTAATTAGAAGTGTAAAAGTCCTGAACATTTTATATCCAGCCATTCATTGAACATATATTTTTTAAGCCACAACTCAATCTCTAAATATGTCTGTGAACAAGACAGACTCGGTCTTTGCCCTCACAGAGTTCATGTTTCTGTAGGAGAGACAGAGGAAAAAAGAGGCAATCAAAACATAGTGTGAACAAACACTTGCATGGGATTGTTCCTAGCAGCATTATACACAACCTCCAAAAGGTAGAAACAATGCAAATGTTCATCAATGAATGAGTTGATAAATAAAATGTGGCATATCCATACAATGGAAAATTACTTGACCATAAAAAGGAAGGAATTCTGACTCATATTACAACGTAGATGGACCCTGAAGACATTATGTGAACTGAAAGAAGTCAGACACAAAAGGTCACATATTGCATGATTCCATTTATATGAAATTTCCAGAACAGGTAAATCTATAGATACTGAAAACGGATTGGTAATTGCCAGGTTAGGGTAAGGAGAAATAGGGAACGACTGCTTAATGGCTACAGAGTTCTTTCCTGGGGTAATAAAAATGTTTCAGAACTAGATAGAAGAGGTATTTGTACAACATTATGAATGTATCAAATGCCACTGTCATATATTTTTAAATTGTTAATTTTATGCTACATAGATTTCACATAATTTTTTTTAAATGCATGGAGTAAAATGTGCTATGTTGGAGTAAGTACAAGACAAACCTTGTTTAGGATAAGTTTCATGATGGAGGTGCCCTACAAGGTGAGATTCTCATTCACTCAACAAATATTTATCAAGGTTTCTCTACATCAGGCTCTATTCTCTGTGTTGGGAATACAGCCATGAATACAACAGGCAAAGTCCCTATCCCTGTCCTCAGGGAGCTTACATTTGGCAAGGGGCATGAAAAGACAGGCAAAAATATAACAAATATATTTTGCATTATGTTAGAAGGTGATAAGTGCTATGAAAAACTATAGTAGAGAAAAGGAGCTCCAGAGAGCGTTGGGAGATGGAGAAATTATCAAGGCAAAAGGGACCCAAGAGCCTGGGGGAAACAGAGTCTGACATTCTCACTAATCCCTGTAAAATGTATTTCTACTCATATGTGGATAGCTTGTTATTGTTCACCACCCTGTGCCAGCCTCACCTTTCCCTTTTATTCCTTATCTCAATTATTTTTACGTACCAAGTTAAAACTGTAGTGTTGTCCTCAGCAAGGCCTGCTCAACTTTGAGATAATTTTCCAAACAGAAATATTTCAGTTACCTTTCACGGAAGGCTTTGTGGTACTATTCAGCTTATTACTATCTCATCTAAACACAGGATTTTTTTTTTTTTTTACAAGACATCCTGCAATTTTAGGTATGATTAGGTCAATTATTTTCCCACTGAACATTTCTTCAATTTTATAATTTGAGTCAAGAGGGAAAAATAGGATTTGTTTTTAGAAATTCTAATCACAGTTAATTTTTCGAGACTATTTCTACTCCATAAAATAAAGTAACATTGATTTTACTAACCCTGTAGTAAAAGCTATAAAATATAAAGAGAGAGATGATTGAAAAAAAAAATCACGAAACAAATGCTGTCTGGTGCTTTTCTATATAGACTTTTTCTTTTATGTATTTGTCAGATAATCTTAACAGAAAGGGTTTCCCACCCCCTGCTGTAGCCATTTTCTCCTGCCCTGCCCCCAACCCATTCACAAAGTCTTTCTATTGTTCTTTACAAGGGACTGGGGACATCTATCCCCCAGTCTCCCTAGGACAACAATGGAGCAGCAGGAATGAGGATTAAGAGGGGAATCCTGTCATCCTAATGAGCCAGCCCCTTGAACCAAGAAGCCTTCAGCTGAGGAGTCTATGGTTTTCAGCTTCTGTTGGATCCTGCCTCCTTTGTTCACCTCCCCCACTCAGCCCCCTGTACAAGGATGCATATGGTGAGGTCATTAGAACAGTTACACAGTAAGAGCCTGTACTCACAAGGGGCTTCCGCTGGGTTATGATGGAACCGTGCCTTTTAATCATCACAGTCTCTCCTTCATCTAGAACAAATGCAAGGGCCTGAACAACTATGAGACTCCTCAATTCTTCAAATCACAAAACTGCATAAGTAGTTGATTTGCTGTAACTGTGCCTACTCCAGGTAGAAAAACAGACATGAGGTTCTAGGGTAAGAATGGCCTATGATTTTACACCGGAAGCTGCTCTGAAATTTGTATCTGCCCTTATTTCTTAATGCGAACTCAATCAAGCCACTTTAAGGCTTAGGTAAGGTTTCTCGTGTGTGAAATGGAATACCGTTTTCTCAGCATTGTCTTCCACAGGTGGAGAAACTTGGCATACCGTAGGTACTGGAAAAGTATGAATCTCAAAGATGTTTGTTGACATCTCCATCTTTTACCAGATTGCAGATCCAAAGGGTTGTGCATTGGAAGGTTATGTTGGTAAAACAGCAGGGTGGCTGCTAGTATCTTTTTCTCAACTTCTATCAAGATATTCTGGGCCCCCTGTGGGCTCAAATAACACTAGTCCATTACTCATATAAGTATCATTTATTGAATAAAAACAATGTGCAGTAATTTGAAGCATAAAAATTAAGGATTAGGGGAGAAGAGAAACGCGTCATATGACAATTAAAGCTTAATTTTTACAACTCTTTCGTCATCAAAAATTGTGACCATCTCTCTGTTAAAAAGAAGGCAACTCAGGTTACGTGATCTGAACCCACAACAGAAGGATGGAAAAACTGAGGCATGGAAAAGTTGCATGATTCTCCAAAATTGACAGCTACTTGGAGCAAATGTTGGCCTGAAATTCAGTAATCCTAATACCCAGTTTTGAGCTCTTCCAGTCCATCCCACCACTTTAAATAGTGGGAAGCAATTAGAGACTATATTTTGATCTGGAAAGAACCTTGGGGCCGGGCTTGGTGGCTCAGCATGTAATCCCACGCTTTGGGAGGCCGACGTGAGTGGATTGCCTGAGCCCACGGGTTCGAGACCCACCTGGGCAACTTGGCGAGACCTCATCTCTACAATAAATCAAAAATTAGCCGGGTGTGGTAGCACATGCCTGTAGTTCCAGCTACTTGGAAGGCTGAGGAGGAAGGATCGCCGGAGCCCAACAGGTCGAGGCTGCGGTGGCCGGAGCAGCCACTGCACTCTAGTCTGGGCGACAGAGTGAGACTCTAACTCAAAAAAAAAAAAAAGAAAGAACCTTGGAGTTTACCTAAAGCATAATCAAAATCAATAACACCTATTAAATGTAACATCTTTATGAAGCAGATCTACAGATAAGTGGAAAACTCAGTTGAGTAACTTACCCAAATTCACAATAAGTAGGAGCTGAGATTTGAGTCCAAGTGGCCTGACTCTAAAACCCATGCACTTTTAACCACTACTCAACCATGATTTTATCAGCTTCTATTACCCGTTAATGAAGGAGGCAACATAATACATTGGAAAGGACTTAGAATTAGGGTCATGATCCTTATTTTGCTACTCACTAGCTACTCATCAGAAAAAAAGTTTGGGGGATGGGATCAATATCTCATTGAAAACTTTTTACACTTCTTCGGAGCTGTATAATAGTTGCCTGGTAAGCCGAGCTCGGTGGCTCAGCCTGTAATCCCGCCCTTTGGGAGACTGAGGTGAGTGGATTGCCTGAGCCCGTAGGTTCGAGACCCGCCTGGGCAAGTTGGCGAGACCTCATCTCTACAATAAATAAAAAAAATGTATCAGCCGGGCGTGGTAGTGCAGGCCTGTAATTCCGGCTACTTGGAAGGCTGAGGCGGAAGGATCGCCGGAGCCCAGCAGGTCGAGGCTGCAGTGGCCAGGAGCGGCCGCTGCACTCCAATCTGGGCGACAGAGTGAGATTCCAACTCCAAAAAAAAAAATAGTTGCCTGGTAAATAGTATTTACCTTCCTTCTAGTTGATTCTAAAGAGCAGGGCAGGGTCTACATCCTTGGGTTTCACCCCCAGCATCTAAAAAAGATAGCTTGGAAAATGGTAGACACTCAATAAATAAACATATTATTGAATGGAAGGGAGACTCAGTAAGTCAGTTTCTCTGCCTTGGCCTCCCAGTTTCCATTAATGAAATGGAAAATCTGGGTCTCATCTACAAAATCACTTCCTAGCTGTGAGATTTTGTAAATATTTGATTATTGGATGACTAGATAGATATTATGAATAGCACTGCTTTGGAATGTCTAGATATATGAACCTATTTAACGATAGCAACACTTGAGTCACTAGCAAATTAAAGTCCTGAAAATTAGATATTTACAGCAAGAAAGGCCAGAACATAGGCAGAATCTGGGAAATCTTGGAGGTAGCTGATCAGGGAAAGGCCCCTAAGTCTAAAAGGTGTCCCAGTGAATTGGTCAGCTTCGATTAATACCTTCAGACTGCATGGATTTATCATAAATATGCAATGCCTGTGGGTTCCAGTGATCAGCAAAATCTTTTTTTTTTTTTTTTGAGTTGAAGTCTCACTCTGTTGCCCAGACTGGAGTGCAGTGGCATGCTCATGGTCACCACAGCCTCGACCTGCTGGGCTCTGGCGATCCTTCCGCCTCAGCCTTCCAAGTAGCTGGAACTACAGGTGCGCATTACCACACCTAGCTAGTTTTTGATTTATTGTAGGGACAATGTCTTGCCAAGTTGCCCGGGCGGGTCTTGAACCCGCGGGCTCAGGCAATCCACTCACCTAGACCTCCCAAAGTGCTGGGATTACAGGCTGAGCCACCGAGTCTGGCCCAGCAACATCTTAATGAAAATGAGAATGAATCAAAAATTAGGGTCGGTGCTAAATTAGCAGATTATAGCAAACACAGATATTCATCATGTTCGTTATATATCATCTTCTCTTGAGAAACTCCAAATTCACATTCTTTACTGATCAATGGACATTTCCACATGGATGTCACATTAACATCTCAAATTCAATATATCAAAGCTAAACTTAGCATCTTTTGTGTGTGTGTGTGTGTTGGAGTCTCACTCTGTCGCTCAGACTGGAGTGCAGTGGCCGTTCCGGGGCACCGCAGCCTCGACCTGCTGGGCTCCGGCGATCCTTCTGCCTCAGCCTTCCAAGTAGCTGGAACTACAGGCGCATGCTACCAAGCCCAGCTTATTTTTTTGCTTTTTATTGTAGAGATGAGGTCTTGCCAAGTTGCCTAGGCAGGTCTCGAGTCCGCGGGCTCAGGCAATCACTCATCTCGGCCTCCCAAAGCGCGGGATTACAGGCTGAGCCACTGAGCCCGGCTGCATCTTTTTTACATTAAAAAACAAAAACAAAAAAACACAACTCTTGGACCAATGCAGGTACTCTGCAGTGGTGACTGGTGAGGGATTTTGGGAATGGGAACGACATCACCACTTGAACTTGGGCACCTGAGGGACAACCTGGAGTGCTCCAGGCACCACGAAGGGCCAGGCAAAGTCAACACTCATGCATCCTGATGGTACATCACCACCACCCCACTGCAGAGAGAGGCCACTGGAAAGGCAACAGCCACCAAAGGCGAGTGAGGGGCACCTTCCATGTCAGAGGACCCTCAACTCCACAGACACTGGAGGCAGAGGGAGGGAGGTCGGGACGGATTCTACAGCTCTGCCTTCTACACACTGCCCAGTAGTAGGGAGGAGAGGCAAGAGGCCCATGAGTGGTGTGAGAAGAGTGGTCCCATTTGCCGTAAGTATTTGTCCTGCAGTTTTGGCCAGGCCTGGGAGAGTGTGATGTCACCACATTGATCATGTGATGAGTTCAATATCTTTTAACTCTAAATTTCACTTCTCCAGTGTACCCTATAATCAAAGCTCATAGCCCAAACAAAATCCTGGAGGCATCCTAGACCTCTCTCAATTCCCCTTTCATCAAAACACATTGACTCCACCTCTTTATTCTCCCTCAAACTGTCTTCTTTCTCTCACGCCCACTCCGTACATAAACCCAACTCATAACTATTCATTTAAACTGTTGCAACTCTTTCTTTAATGATCTCTTGGATTCTAACATTGGCTATTCAAATCTGGTTTCCATACTACACTCAAAGTGTTCTTTCTGAGATTAAAATCTGTTCCTGTTCTTCCTTGCATAAAGATTGCCCATGCTTTCTTTACTTGCAGGTTTATTTCTTTATTTGTGTGTGTGTGTTTTCTTTTTAAATTTTTTTTTAAATTTTGAAGACGTGGTGTACAATTCAGGGTTAGGTATACAGATGTTCATTATGCAAGTACCTTTGCTAATGAGGTGTGCTCCCGCCCCCCCGGCAGTTTTCCACAACTCCCAATTCTACCTCCCACCCCACCCCCCACAGCAGTTTTCCACTACTGCCAGTCCCTTTCTTATAGTATTATGATGGTTGTTCAAGATCTGCTTATGAGTGAGAACATGTGGTACTCGGTTCTTTGTTTCTGTTACAGATCACTCAGAATGATAGCCTCTAAATCCATCCAAGTTGCTGTGAAGCTCATAATTTTTGTCCTTCTTTATGGCTGCATCATATTCCATTGCATATATGTACCCCATTTTTTTAATCCAGTCCTCTTTCAATGGGCAGCACAGTTGGTTCCACGTTTTTGCTATTGTAAATAATGCTGCAAAAAGCATGCGTACACAGGTATCCTTTCCGCAGAGTGATTTGAGTTCCTCCAGGTATAGTCCCAGTAGGGGGATTGCGGGGTCATAGGAAGGTCGATTTTTAGATCTTTTAGGAATCACCAAACTGTGATCCTGGACAGGGTGCGGAGGAAATGAGAACACTTCTACACAGTTGGTGGGAGTGTAAACTTACAGGTTTATATCCAAACTTCTTATCTTGCCAATTCTGAATTCACCCCTAGGCTTTACCCATCTGGTCTCATCCATCAACAGTCTCCCATTTGCCTCAAAGGTTCCAACCCTAACTTTTTCTTTTCCAAAGGGCTAGAGAACCAAAATGCCGGGGTGCTGTCTATGGTTCTGACTCATCTAGCATTAACTGCTAGTTTTCTCTGCCGCTAGGATGCTGGATCTTGTCTCTACCACTGGGAGGGACCGAGGAGCGGATGGAAGAATGGGTGGGCGGATGGATGGATAGATGGATGGATGGGTGGATGGATGGATGGATGAATGGATGGATGGGAGGATGGATGGAAGGAAGTCAAACAGGGGAGAACTTTGTGAGCTGTGGGACCTGCTTCTAGCTCCTTATACTTATACTTTTGAAATGGAGCAGAATGGTTTTCAGAGGCATTAAAGTCCCACCAAATCTGAAAGAGAAAATAGAACCACACAGGGAGTTACAAGTCTGAAGATTATGAATATAGACAGTCCCAGGTTAGAGTTAGGAAGCACAAAGTGTCAACGTATAGCTGAAAGGAAGAATATAAAGAGAGTTTCAACACAGATAAATGGAAGAGTCAAGTTTGGTTCACAAAAAGTTGGAGGGAAAAGGAGAGAAAGACCAGAATTCATGCTGTGCTTTGTGAAGAGGAGTGAGCAAAAGTTAGATTGCATTGTCGGCTGTGTGGCTTCACACATGTCACTCAATCTCTCTGGTCTTTTTGAGTCATTTACTCTATTTCCCATCTTGTCTTCTATATGGGAAGAGAGGTGCTGAAAGAGAGGGGTTGTCTTGGTGTAATAAGATAATGATATGAAATGCTTCCTAAACTGTCAAATGCCTTAGACACATGGGTTTCTACCATGATTAAGAACAGAAGAGAAACATTGCTGCTTAACCTGCCTTTCTTATTAGAATCTCAGTGAGAGCATAGGACTCAGCCCTCACCTGTGGTGCAGCCCTCCAGTGCTTGTCACTGTACCTGACATAACTTGGGCACACATAAATTTCTGCTAAGTGATAAAATGGCATCAAAACAAGAAGGGAGACATTTTCATGAAGGTGGCTTTGGAATGAGACCAATCTGGGTTTGACTCCTACCGTACCACTGCCTAGCTATGTGACCTTGGGCAAGTTATTTAACCTCTCTGAGCCCCAGTGTCCTCAACTGTCAACACAAACAGTACCACTCAGCTTAGAATGTTGTTGTGAGTATCCAATTAATTGATGTTATAGCAAGGGAACTCATGAACACATAGTAGGTGATTTAAAGTTACCTTGTGCTAAAGAATAAGGAAGACCATAAAGCATCAAAAATTAAAGGGGTGAGAGAGAAAGTTAAGGGCCCAGTGGGGAAAAAAAATGGTATGAAAGTTTTGAAAATCACCTCATCTCAAGTTGTGCCAAGAACATAATTGGCATAACTCATTTTCCGATCTGTTGAGAGTGTGATGTGAGCTTCAGATAAGATGAAGACTCATGTTGACAGCTGAGAATGAGAGATCCTTTGAAAGAGAAGGGAGAACACAGACCTGAGCTGTCTCTTCCTCTAACCCCTGCCTCAGTCTTCCCTCTTACAAAATGGGAAGGGAGACTAGATAATCTGAAAAGCCCCTTCTAGGTATAGAGTCCTGTATCTCAAGAAAAAAAAAAAAACATGATGGCAGGCTAAGTTGAGTGGACTTGGATGAAAAAGAAAGGTTTTTTATTCTCCTGGCAGATGAAGTTGTGTGTTGGTTAAAGTCCCATTGAGAGGTTAATTAACATCTCGGAGAGCCTGTTTTCTAATCTGTAACAGGGGCATATAAATACTCAACTTGCAGGATTGATGCAAGGGTTAAATGACATGATTTGCATATAGTATTGGGCACAAGATAGGCTCTCATTAAATACTCAAAATATTATTAATTCTCTACTGTCCTCTCACAACCGTTTCCCAGCCTAGCTAGGTCTCCCAATCCCTCTGTTATGCTGTTTCTGTGACAGGCTTCAAACTGGCATCCCAGCCTAGTGCCAATAGATGCATTTGCTTATTAATGAAGTGAAAAGAGGAAAAAGTCCCCTTTGGCCCCTTCAGCCCACCCTCTACCGAGCTGCCAGAATTATCCTTAAAAGCAGAGTTCTGATTTCATCACTCCCAAGCTCCTTGATAGTTCTCCATCACCCTAAAATAAGGACTGCATCTCTTAGCCTAGATTTAAGGCCCTCCCAGACCTTAGCCTACTTCAGTACTACTTGGAACAACCCATTTTCCAGCTGAACCACACTCAGCTGCAAGCTCTTTTTTTCATCCCTCCCCCATCACCTATAACCTCCGTCAAAGGAAAAGAATGATGTCTGCTGTGGAATACTAACAGCCACGCAGGGGTGTTTCTCCCCAGTACAGTCCAAATCAGAATGCGCGGCATCAAAGCGGGAGAATTTCTGCATTATTTGCTTTCTCCTGAAAACAGTACTCTCTCAGTAATGAATTCAGCAGGGGCTCCTCTATTCCCCAGTCTTGGGAGTTTCCCCTAATAGAACAATGCTTAATTTCCTTAATTTCTTCTTCTCTGATGGGGGCTGTCAGGTACCCTCCTCCCAGCATCCTGGCGAAGGAGGCATAAATCTAACTGGAAGCTTTGCATGACTGTCACATTTTCATTCTAATCAGAAGTCCCTTCCCCCACCTCCCCTGTACGAAAGGGACCAGAGATACTCCAATCCCCCTCCCGATCTCCCCTCAAACTTGAGGACCTCTGGCCTCCCTTCCCCCTTCTTCTCCCCATCCCAAGAGGTGGGAGCCCCTCATTATCCAAGGAGGCTTCTGCTAGGAGGTTCATTTCATCTATCAGTGCTGAGCTTCACCTCTGACCTCAGCCTTCCTTGGGGTTACAATCTGCCTTTCCTCCCTCCCCCTCCCTCCCTCCCCCTCCTTGGTCAATTCCATAGATTTTTTTTTCTTGCTGCCAAGAGCAGCTTCTAGGGACGGGAGAGATTGCCTGTCTAAGCTCAGAGTGAGACACTGAGGAGAAATGGGCCTTTTAACAACTGCAGTTCAGTGATGAGAAAGCGATGGGGCCCTACCACCATCACTCAGACCCTCCTCTGAGCCCTTTGCACTTACCAGGTGAAACGGAAAACATTTTGATTAGGCCTAACTGGATGATAGATACGGGAGTTCGGCCCATACAGACGCTAAATCCATTTCCTGCGCAGATGAATGGGCAGGCGGCCCACCGCCTGATCAAAATTTTCCTCAGCTAGAAGCGGAAATGAAGGCCCCCGTGCCATCACCCACTGAACTCCTCGCAATAACTATTTACTCAGCTTTTATGAGAAGATCCTGTTCTCTGCATAGAGGCCCATATTGTAGTTGCAACAGTGTTGCGTGTTGTTGCTTCTTATTCCATATTACAGAATCAGAGCTGACAAAAAGACTCTGAAGGTTGTTTAGTCAGTAAAGCTCAACTTGTTTTTGTTTTAGATCATCCGAACCATTTGATTTTGATTTTTGCAAATAACATCTTACATGGTAGCTCAATTCAAGACAAGAACAAAATTGGAGTTTCTCTGGGTAATTTTCCTCAGGAACTCAGAGTTTCAGAAAAATGCCCTTTGAAATGTTACCAATCATCAAGTATATGTAGGCATCTGTACTGCAATATCTAGACATAGGGTCACTAGCTTGATTAGCTCTAATGATGAGAAGCTCATTAGGTTACAAATACTATCATTCCCTTACCTGGAAACTCTTACTGATGAGTCATGTGAAAAGAGCAAGCCATTTAATCCCAATGGACCTCAGTATCGTCATCTAGACATGGCGGAAAATGATAGCAACTGCCTACCAGAAAGAAAGATGAACTATCATGTGTGAAACATTTACAACTCAATAATTCCGTGGACACACTGGTGGAGCCAGCAACCAGTATAGGTGAAAGAACTAAACTTGGAGTCAGATTTCAATTCAAATTTGGCTCTGCCATCTATTACCTGTTTGACTTTGAGCCACTTACCTAACCTCTCTAGGCCTCAATTTTATGATCCATTTAATCAAACAACTCAATGAGTTGTTATGACTAAGGTATACATAGGAAGCCAATTCCAGCACCTTGACCTTGGTGGAAGCTTAGCAATTACCACATCAAGACCAAAAAAATCTCTGGGTTGGCTGATAGGACAATCTTCTGAAGTTTATCCAAGTGTCCTGGAGTCCAGTAATGTGTCACAAGGGGGAGAAGGGTGCACAGTGATAGGTGTTAGATATGCAAGAGTTCATTTAACTCCTATTTGGACTCAGATCCATCCTAATGCTTCTCTGGTTCACTCTCTGTCACAGGGAGACCAACCCTTGCAAACTACACTCCAAGCCTCCTTTGCCAAAAGGCTTCCCCTAGGTTCAGCCAACAGAGGGAGGCTGGAAGAAGGGAGGGAAATAGAAGTCAAGGCATCTTTCACTTCACCTCTTTGGCACTGGGCAGTGGCTTCCTGTCCTCCAGGATTCAGTTTCCAGCAGCCAGCCTCTCCGACCATGATCTGAGCTCCTGCCAGGATCCTCACCATTAGTTTCCAGTCCTGCCTCACTCCCCTAGGAGAAGCCAACCTCCAAGGTTCCAGCTTCTACCAGGCTCTGACACCAGAACTCTGCAGCATCACCTCCCTCTTTGTCCCTCCAGCTCTGGGAAAGGTAGTGGCTTCCTACACTTGCTCATCCTAGAATTGCCTCACCTTCCCTGCTTTGCTCTGTTGGTCTTTCTGGCACTGTGTGATCAGCTCTTCATATGAGATTCCATCTACTGAACCACTCGACATGGGTTCTGTCTCCTACAAGGCCCTGATGAATACACCCCCTAACAACTCTAGGTGGTTATTATTTTTCCCTATTTACCTGTGAATGAACAGAGAAGCTAAACAATGTAATGTACTCAAGATTACAAAATTGAATGGCTGAACTGAATCCAACTCAGCCTTATAAGTCAGTCTGCTTTTCCCACCAAATCAGAAGCCCTCCCATGAGACTAGTAAAATAACATGAGGCTAGAAGAATCTAACTTCTGGAGAAATCTATGTCTGTGGTTACAAAAAAACTGATGATTATGCTTCGGGTTTCAGTTTTTTTGGTGTTGCTAGCAGATGCTTTATGTTTAAGACTCAAGTTTGCTTGTAAAAAGCAAACAGTGATTATAGTAAAAAGGTCATTGAAGACTAAGTGAACTCTGGCTTGGGTCTGCCTTTAATTTGGCTATGTGATCTCAGGTAACACCTTGCCCTCTTCGGGCCCTGGCTTATCTTATCTTTAAAATGAGGTTTGGGGACTCAATAATCCAACATTACAGTTCTAATTGTGTGGTTTTATACTGATTTTTACCTCACCCTACAATGATATTTTACACATGTTGGGATTTTTTTTTGGCATATGAAATCCTATATTAGAGTAAATAAATGAAGTCTTTGGCATGCCACTCCCGAAAGGTTTTTAGACCCTGGATTAGAATGAACAAAGGAAGACTTGGCAGAATACTCCAGAAAGGTGCCTGACCCTGATTTAGATTGTCAAGATGTCATTAGGAAGATTGGAGTGCTCAGAGTTGGCTGCAGTCCATCTGTGAAAGTCTCATGGAAAAGGTGATCTTGGAACAGGGTTTTGATTGAGAAAAGTATCTGGCTCCCTGTCTCCACCTGCAGTCCTAGCCCCATTTAAGTCCTTAGAAATTTATTCTGACACTAGTCAGAAGAAATTTATAACCCTAGGAGCTCACTGGCACATGACATTAGGATGCTGATTGCGCTTGGACCTTCTTGGCATGGTCTTGGTTTGAGTACCTGAGTTCCTTGGTTGCTCCATAGTCTGAGTCCCTGCTTTTCTCTTAGCACCGTAGAATGGTAACCAGTCTAGTTTCCTCAGTGCTTGAGTCATTGCTCTGGTACCTGTATCTGAATCATCTTCCACGCTCCAAGATTCAGGCCACTGGGTCTGTACCAGTATCCACTGACAGACAGCATGTCAGCAGCAATTGTTAGCAGGATCTCAGCCTTGTACAAAAAAGTTCACTGTTTGAACCCCACCTCTTCAAGGGAACAGGATCCACCTAGAGAAATGGACTTATACCTTGGACTTGTGTGGGGCTCTTGTTATAAACTCGTGCATAATTATAGCCCCTAGCTTCAAAGAGTCATTATGTGAAACACCACATAAAGAGCAAAAGAGCTTTATCGGCTCAGAAAGTTCTTTTTTCTTGAGTCAGAGTCTCACTCTGTCACCCAGGCTGGAGTACGGTGGCACACTCAAGGCCACCACAGCCTCAACCTGCTAGGCTCAGGCGATCTTCCACCTCATCCTTCCAAGTAGCTGGAACTACAGGCACAAGCTACCATGCCATGCTAACTTTTTGATTTATTGTAGAGATGAGGCCTTGCCAAGTTTCCCAAGCTGTTCTCGAACCCATGGGCTCAGGCAATCCTTTCGCCTTGGCCTCCCAAAGTGCTGGGATTATAGGCATGCTCCACCATGCCCGGCTCAAATAGTTCTTGACCTTCCACTCTCATCTGCAAGTAGGGGCCCTGCCAGATTCTGACCCTGAGATCCAAGGACTCTCCACGGATCTCCTGATGATCAGTGTAAGTAAAGGAGGTAGAGGGAGAGGCAGGAAGAACAGGCTTTAAACATATAAAATTGTGTTTGAACCTTGGCTGGGTGAATGGTTAAGGGGTGACCTGGAGTAAGTTGTCCAACTTCAGTGAGTCTCAATCTTCTTGCTGGTAAAATGAGGACAATGGTATTCTCTTTGCAGGCAGAGACAGGTAAACAGTCATGCCAATCTAGAAAATATGATAGATTATCAGCAGCAGCAAGAATATCACTGGGAATGTAACAAACAGGAGGATTTTAGATTTGACAGGATTCCTGTAAAGTAGAAAGATCAGTTTTAATTTGAGGGGATAGACGGGTGGGGAGGAGGGACTGCTGAGACCAGTAAAGAGCCTATTAGAGTCACACTAGACAAGTGCTTTTCTTTTTTTTTTAATTTTAATTTTTTTTATTTTAAAGATGCGGGGTACAATTCAGGGTTAGGAAGACAAATGTTCATTTTGCAGGTACCCTTGTGACAAGTGCTTTTCTAAGGAGGGTGAGTCTGAATGGCCTCAGGGCTGATATTTTCTTGGTGATGAGAGTAGGATGAGCATGCAAGTTAAGGACCAGAATGGAATGAATGAATCGCTTAGAACAAGTAACAAGACACTAACCACTTCTGACACTGGTTTCTCTTCTCTACCCCTCCTGTTTTCATCCCTAGCCTCTCCTTTAAATGTATCAGTTTGAAGGGATGCCATGTTGTTAGCCTGTCCAGAGCATCTCTATCTTAGACATGTCTCAGTCTGTCCTGACTCACATATGTAAGGCACCTCCTCCAGTGAACACATATAGGAAACAATAATTTTTCTCTAGAAAGCCTCATTTTTTTTGAGTTGGAGTCTCACTTTGTCGCCCAGACTGGAGTGCAGTGGCTGCTCCCGGCCACCACAGCCTTGACCTGCTGGGCTTCGGGGATCCTTCCGCCCCAGCCTTCCAAGTAGCTGGAACTACAGGCGCGCGCTACCACACCCGACTAATTTTTTTGATTTATTGTAGAGATGAGCTCTCGCCAAGTTGCCCAGGTGGGTCTCGAACCCGCGGACTCAGGCAATCCACTCACTTCAGCCTCCCAAGGCGCGGGATTACAGGCTGAGCCACAGAGCCCGGCTGAAAGCCTCATTTTTTCTCTTGCACTTAGATACCTCCCTTACCTCCTCTAAATTTGCCTGTGCTGGGCACACAATGTAGGGAAATGTTGAACTGAGTGTATATGCCAATGTCATCTTCAGAATGCTGTATCTAAAATTAGGTCTGCCGCTCAATCTTCCTATTAACAATAATAAATGTATATTGGATATTTTTAAATGCTGATAAAGAAGTAGAATTAGTCACTTACTAATATGATCAGAATCTAAGTAAACAGTCGTCAAGCACGTATCTAACATTTGTAGCCAAAGGGACCACCATTTAGGGATGTGAATAGTTCTCTAAACTCCACTGTTTTCACTTTAGCCCAGCACAGTAACAAGAGACTGCCAGGAAAGTGGGTCTAAATAAGACCAACACATCACACAACTCCAAGGGGGTGCCATTTACATTGTAGTCTACTGCTATGTTCTTGAATGTTCTTGTCTCCCTAAAATTCATGCGCTGAAATACTAACCCCCAAAGTGATGGTATTAGGAGGTGAGCTCTTTGAGAAGTGGTTAGATTATGGGGATGGAGCACTCATGAATGAGATTAATGCCCTTATAAAAGAGATCCCAGTGACTTCCTATTCCTTCTGCATTGTAAGAATACAACAAAAAAATCAGCCAGGAAGTAGGCCCTCGCCAGACGCTGAATTTGCTGGTGCTTTGACCTTGAATTTCCCAGCCCCCAGAACTGTGAACAATAAATTTCTGTTGCTTATAAGCTACTCAGTTTAAGGTATTTTGTTTAGCCTAAACAGACTAAAACATCTACATAAATGCCACTGCCGGGAGTTACATAATGTTGCAGAATTGGACCTATACCAAGGAACCACAATTCCTCTTCCTCCAAAGATCCTTCTTTTTATTTGTGTCCTCTGTCATAAACTCCATACCGTAGAATATTTTCTTTATCAAATAGACTACATTTTTAAATTCAGCAAAACAAGTAAGTTATTTTCCCATTGTTTTAATGAACCAAAATACATTAAAATACCCACTGACATTTTGATCAACAGAAGATAACCAAGTTACTATTTTGAGTTGATTTCACAACCAAACATATATAGATTTGACATTTGAGTTAGCATGTGAAACCTTAAAACAGGTAAGTTTTTCTTTTCCCTTAGGCCTTCTGACATATTAAAAATAACTAAAGAAGCCCACTGCTACCATGACATTAGTGCTTTACAGATTTTAACAGTCTGTAAAAATCTGTGTTAGTAACTGCAGACTTCACCATACCAAAATGCCAAGGCTAGTTAATTGTTTACTGAGTTTGAAATTATTGGAGAAGGAAGGGGGAAGGGAAAAACAGAAGTCACGGCCTTTGTAGAAAATACCACAAAACACATCTTGAGAAGATGATTTGATTTATTAACATGGGCAGAATAGAATGAAGTGTAGAAAAATACCACCAATTCTGCTTTCTTCTTTGTTAATCAAAAAGGAAAAAGTGAAGGAAAATGAAATTAATATATTTTTATTTACTATGTGCCAGGAACTGTAAAAGGACAATTATACAAGTATTTCCCTTGTTTAATAAAAGCGTGTTTAGTTAAGTGAATCGTCGTATATCTAATAAGCAATAAAGCCAGGATTTGAAATCAAGATTTCCTGGCTTCAAGTCTAGGTATAGTCTTGCTTCATTAAGCCATTCTACCCCTCTAGGAGGAAAACAATTCAACCAACATTTTCCAAGCTCATGCTTTGTGTCGGACAATCATTTTCATTAATTGAACAAATATTTATTGAGCCTCTAGTATGTCCCAGATGCTGTGCCTATTGTCTGGTAGCGTATTGTCTACTGAGAGAAAGGCAAGCATGCAGCTTAGGGAAACTCAGATAGGGGTCTGGTGACAGTGGGAAGAAACTGAGGGAGAAGCATAGAAAAGAGAGTTTCTTCATTCCTTTTCTTTTCTCTCTCAATAAGGTTATCGCAGTGCTCCCAGGTCTATACGAATGGATAGTTGAGGCCTCAAACCTATTCGAGTTCAATCAAGGGATGACACTTGAGACATATCAACACAGGCAGAGATTCCTCTCCTTGTAACGTATTATAAAACATGTAGCACATAAACCTGCCCCATCAAGGGAACCAGTGTAATTGTTGCACCTTCTCTTGTAGCATTTAAGGTGTTATCTCTATAAATACAGTGCATTTTGCTTTAATAAAAAATGAATTTTCCAGAACAGTGACAGTATTGACCTTACATATTATCCAAATAGAAATTGTAATGAAACAAGTCGAACAGTGAGTAGTTATAATAGATATGCAAATATTGGTCTTTTCTTAAAGGTCTTTCGGCCTACTCACACGTGTCTCTTCTGTGTCTGAGAGGGTGGATTCAGCCTGCATTTGTAATCTAGGAGGACACAGAGGAAGAAGAAGGAAGAGGGAGGAGGGGAAGTTTGCCAAACAATTGTAAAGGATAGTCCAGGAAGATTGTACTCTAGTCCACAGCTCGAAAAACGTGTTTTAAGGTAAATGCCTTGCACTCAGTGTGTTCATATGTGCTATCTCACACAATACCTGTGTGAAATATGCTTACTATCCTCACAATAACCTGTGACACAGTTATGGCCATTGCTATTTTATGAATGAGAAGACCAAGGCCCAGAAAAACATGCAACTTGCCCAGATTCATACAACTGGCAAACAGCATCATTAGACTCTGAGCGCTAATCTTCCCCCCTCTAAGTTCGGTGATTTTTCAGCTACAGTTCACCTCATCAAGGTCTAAGTTTAACCACCAAACTGAATCTATAAATTTGTTTCCTGAATAACTCAATGGATATCTGTTGACTATCTCCTGGGTGCTGTTCCAGGTGTCATAAGAAACTAAAAAATAACTGAGAAGTCATTTCTGACCTAAAGAATTCACAAGCTGTCCAGAAGATGTCAAGCAGACTTCAAACATTTAAAAACAAAACTGAGGGAAGCAAACGCACACCCCTTCTTGGTACAACCACGAGCCTTTATGCAAACTCACCAGCCAATCCCCATCTATAAAATGGAACTGTTCTGGTTCAGAGTCTCCATGCGATGGCAAAGGTGAATTAGAAAGCTACATTGTTGAATCCTTAGTTATCTCTGGGTAGATCATACATTTTGTGGTCAGTGGAAATTTGTAGCTGGCTTCTTGACGAGATTGAACTTGATGAGATGCAACCATGGAAGTTTTACTTTTCTCTCATC
The DNA here is from genome assembly GCA_963574415.1 of Tarsius wallacei. Taxonomy (NCBI): domain Eukaryota; kingdom Metazoa; phylum Chordata; class Mammalia; order Primates; family Tarsiidae; genus Tarsius; species Tarsius wallacei. Next base: position 23,047 of record CAUYQG010177006.1, read on the forward strand.
ACTGTTTTCTCTCAGGCTTTGATGAATCTATCCCTTAATACCATGTCTGGCTGACCTCTCAGCTTTCTTGCCATTTTCCTGAATAAAAATGTCCAGATTGTATTAGTTTAAAACTTCAGTCTCACCCAGTTTGATGCTCACTTTTTCTGGGATGGCAGGGAACAGGGAGAGATGGTACAGGATAAGTATCTCTTATCTCAGGCTATTTCCTGCTTTTTTTGGCTAACTCTAGCTGCCATTCATGTCTCCTGTGTTATAAGAAACCTAGTGAGTCCTATGTCACTGGCATATGCAAAGTCTTAAGGGCATCCTACTTAGATAAACATAGCATAGATCAGCCAGTCCACTGTATGAGGGGGGACCCCCCCAAACAGAATTTATTTATTTAAAAATTATGTATTTATTCTTATATGTTTAAACTCCAGTCACCTTCAAAGTACTCTTTATCTGATGCAATGCACCTATCAAGATGCTTTTTCCACTGCTCAAAACAGTTTTTGAACTTGTCAATTTTAATGTCTTTTAGTGGTTCTGCAATTTTTTTGGTTTCACTTTTTTCACATTGGCAAAACATTTCCCTTTAAGGACTTTTTCTTATGCGGGGGGGGGAGTTGCTCGGGGCAAGATCTGATGAATAGGGAGGTGGGGCATGGGGGGGTCATACTGTTTTGGGTCAAAAACTGCTGAATACTCAGTGCAGTATATGCAGGTACGCTCGTAAATCACCCAACATGAAATGGGCAAAGAATCTCCAAAAATTTCACTGAAGCCAAACACAGCCTCTCACAACAATGCTAGCTGGTACACTGATGTGGAGGGGTTCCTAGAACACTCACCTAGCAGGGGAAGCTATACTATAAGGGGCTGCCTGCCAAAAAAAATTCTGGTTTTTTGGGGTCCTCCCTCATATTAATAGCATACCTGATGATGAGATGCCATTCTCCCTGATCTCTGTAAGTAATTATCTTGAAAATCCTTACACCTAGCTGGTGGGGGGCACCCACTGGGATGGGAGAAGGAAAAGCCACATTACTCCTCCCTAGCCAACAAGTTCTGCCCCAGCCATCCTTCTTTAATCCTTATATATCTATTTATTCAAGCTTTGTGCAAATAGATGGAGATGTGAGAGAACTAGGATGATGGCTAAGGGCTCCAAGGTCCTCAAAGCTCTCATTTGTTTGGTATTTGGCTTGCCTTTGTCCTCAGCTTTGGGTTCTGGTTGCCAATTCTAAGTAATTAGAAATGCTCTATTCAACAATGTATGTGTAAAATGATAGTATTGGACTATATATTATCTCAAATAAGCAGGAACCTTGCCTATCTGCTCACTATAGCACCATGGCTGGTACAAGCAGTCCAGATATGCTCACAAGATGCTTGCATTTTAGGAAAGAGAGACAAAAATATACACATGCATATGTAACAACAAACAAACAATACAAAAATCAGTGGCATGTGCTATGCAGATTATTACCATAAGAAGGAACTGAAGCAAAGTGAGATTTTGTCATCAGGAAAGGCTATTCTAAGGAGGTGATATTTGGATCACAATTTGGATGACAAGGAGAGAACCAGCATGCAGGATCTGAAGGAGCATTCCAGACAGCAAGAATAGCTCATACAAAGGCCCTGGGGTAAGGGCCCTGAGGATGGAACAGAGGAGAAAAGGGGGCAAGTGATATAAATTTGGATCCAAGGGGTAGATAGGCAATAGAGCCCATGGAGTATTTTCTGTACAGATTTTTAAAAATTATATTCTAGATGAAATGTGAAGTCACTGGAGGATTTTAAGCAGAAAAAAGACATGACACATGTTTTTAAAAGATTTCTTGGCCGGGCA
>CAUYQG010177008.1:0-19662 GCA_963574415.1 Tarsius wallacei
TATGACTGGGGCCATAGTCACATGGGTGCATACATTTGTTAAGACTCATCACACTGTATACTCAGAATCTGTGTTTCCATGCTGTACATAACTTACACCTCAGTGAAGAAAAAGAATGTATGGTATAGACCTTCTCTGTGAGGTATTCTTTTAAGTGCTTTGTAAATATAACTTTTAAATCTTTTTTTGGATTTGAGGTCTCATTCTGTCACCCAGGCTGGAATGCAGTGGCACGATCATGGCTCACTGCAGCCTTGACCTCTAGGGCTCAGGCAATCCTCCCTCCTCTGCCTCTGGAGTAGCTGGGGCTACAGGTACACACCACCACGCCCACTTAATTTTTTTTTGTAGTGATGAGGTCTCACTATGTTGTCCAGGTTGGTCTCAAATTGTTGGGATTAAAGGCATGAACCAACGCACTCTGCTACTTATCTAATTCTTACAAAAATATGGAGACATTTACTTGCATTTTACAGACGAGGAAACAGAGGCACAGAGCAGTTACATACATTTCCAAGATAATGGAACGAGTGACTGGTAGGGCCAAGATTTGAACCCTGGCAGTTCTTGACTGCTGAATCACATCCTACATCTGCTAGAAGTTGCAACCAGCTTGGTCTCCATTTCCCAGAAGAGCTTTTTCAAACACAGTAGCAGAATAATTGCTCATATAAGCAGAAATAATCCAGCTATTTAAAATATGCCTATTTATTTTGGGTATTGGGGTGCTTTTAAATTCTATTTAGTGGAGCCAGGCGTGGTGGTTCATGCCTAAATTCCCAGCACTTTGGGAGGCCAAGGCAGGAGGATCACTTGAGGCCAGGAGTTCCAGACCAGCCTGAGCAATATAGTGAAACTCTTGTCGCCACAAAAAATCAAATCATAATATTTAGCGTCAGTGTAGTGAATACTACTACATTGCAAGCGATCAAGCTAGTCTCCTGAATTTTGCTTGCTAATCGCTGCACCACACAGATTCTGCATGTTAATATGGCTTGTTCTTTTCTGGATCCTGGTTTCTTACAGCAAGGTGGTTGTTAGTTGCCAGAGGACTACATTTCAAGATTATCATTTGAGTGCTTTTCTCTGTTCTGTGACTATAGGCTGTACCCCTAATATCAGCTGCTGTCCGTCCATTTTGCAGAATGCTTAGAGGCTAAGAAGGGCTGACTCGATGCAGATTCATTGTTTAGTGTCCAGAGTCTCCCAAAATGAAAATGCAAAGTAGCCAAATACTTTGCAGCCAGGCTTGAAGATACTCGCTATACATCCAGGAGGCAGTCACATTGCCTTTGTGATATAAAGGCAAACACAACTGTTCTCACAAATCTATGTTGTCCTTAGCGCCAGCAAAAGAATGGGCTAAGTATATACTTGTCTTCCTGCTTGAGCTTAAAACAAAATTAAGTAACGGGCTATAAAAAGTAGCCTTTCTCAGGCCAGGTGTGGTGGCTTACACATGTCATTCCAGCACTTTGGGAAGATAAGGCAGGAAGAGAGCTTGAGTCGAGAAGTTTGAGACCAGCCTACACAATATAGTGAGACCTCAACTCCACAAAAAAATTAGCCGAGCGTGGTGGCATGTGTCTGTAGTCCCAGCTACTCGGGAGGCTGAGGTGGAAGGATTACCTGAGCCCAGGAGGTCGAAGCTGTGGTGAGCCGTGATGATGCCATTGCACTCTAGCTTGGCTGACAGAGAGATACCCCTACCCCCCCCCCAAAAAAAAGAGTAGCCCTTCTTAGGACCACATGATTCATTAGCACCATATGTGCCCCTGTGCCAGACACAGGTCTTCTTCTGGTCCTGCCTGATTAAAATGTGAATGACCACCTCTCCTCTCTCACTCCAGTACCGTCAGGGTAGTTTAATTCTTCCTGGCACACTATGTTCCTGTTGGCCTCTAATACCTTCTTTATAAGCATGCCTGATCTTCTGGATTGTTCTGTAATTGGAAACCAGCCTCACTGGGCAAGTGCGTGTCTTAAGCTCCTCATGGTGCCCCGCCAGACTAATTAAACTACAGAAATATAAAAGCAATCAGGTGGGAGCATTTGCAGAGTGATTGGCTGTTAATAATCTGCATAGTTAAAGGGACTTTGTCACTTAGACCTAACTACTTAGATATGTTGATTTTTATCAACGGGAAGAAAACATTTAAAGAAAATTTTCCATATCCCATGACTCCAATCTATTATTGGCTGAGACCCTAAGGCCACTCCAGGGTTAGAGAATTTGTTTATAACCATAGTTCCTGGAATGTGAAGAGAAATACCATTTCTGCCCTCCCCCACTTTTCTGTAAACCAACGGAAAGCAACACGGAGAACAAGCGGCAGGATAAAGCAAATTCACATCTTCCCTGAAATTGGGAAATGCTCCTATCTGGAACCATAATACTGTGTATGAAAAGGCCTTTCAAATAAGGACAGGCTACCGTTTTGAAGACAGACACAGAGAGAAGGCTGAGCGCTTTGAATTGCATGGGCAAACTGGACAGAGTGCAGAATTCTCCCGAGGAGATGTCACAACCCTGGCCTGAAGCAAGGTCGGAAGCACAGACCAAGAGTGACATGCTGTCAGCACAGAGTGGCCTCAGACAGCAGCTGAGGAAACCTAGAAAACAGACTGATTCGCTATCTTTGCCGACTGTGGGTGGGTGGCAGGAGGAGAAACTTGGGGAGAAGCAGCTCTTCACCTTCTGTGTCTGCTAAAGAGGAGTGAAAACATCACTATGCACCAAAAGCTCCATCAAGTGGTTTCACTGGGAGGAGGGAAACAGCCAGCCAACTGTGCACCACCCACTGTATTCACAGGGTGTTGATGAGAAGGCTTCTGGGGACAGCAAGCTCCAAGGGCTGACCCGCTCTCCTGCCTGGCACTCAGCCTTACTATCCTGTCTCAAAATGTAGTTCAGAAATAACAGTCTCTTTCTTGGCTCATAGACAGACAATATGAGGAAGGAATCAGCATGGGGCCTATGTGAACACGTTGCATTTAAAAAAAGAAACATCAGATCAGGAGCCATGGTTCACTCCTGTAATCCCAGCACTTTGAGAGGCTGAGGCAGGAGGATTGCTTGAGGCCAGGAGTTCCAGACCAGCCTAGGCAATATAGTGAGGCCTCATCACTACAAAAAAATATTTTACATTTGTATCCAACTAAGACACAGTGGTGTGTGCCTGTAGTCCCAGCTACTTGGGGATCTGAGACAGGAGGATCACCTGAGCCCAGGAGGTTGAGGTTGTGGTGAGCCATGATTGTGCCACTGTACTCCAGCCTGGGCAACAGAGTGAGACCTTGACTTATAAATAAATAAATAAAATAAAAAAAGAGAAAAGGAATATCGCATATATACACAGAGGTCGATGAATAAAACACATCAGAAAGGCCATACCAAAGCAGGTCAAAGTTAAGACTGCATATTTTTCCAAAAAGCAATCTGTCACCACATAATATCAAAAATATACACACACTTCACCTAGGAAGTCATCCTATGGAACTGCTCTGCCCAATGTGATAGCCACTAATACTTGAAATAAGGAGGAACCAGGTAACTAAATTTTTAATTTAAATTTAAAACTGATATTCATTTCAGTTATTGAAAAACTTTTAAACATGTTTAGGACAACCTAGGTATGTGAATTTACTTTAAATTTCACTCAAATTTAAATTCCATGAAGTCTAAAAGTAGATTAAATACTGCCCGTAAAAATTTAGTGTCTCAATTGAGATGTGCAAACCAGATTTTGAAGATTTAGTTGGATACAAATGTAAAATATTTTATTAAAATAATATCTTCAGCCAGGCACGGTGGCTCACACCTGTAATCCTGGCACTTTGGGAGGCTGAGATAGGAGGACTGCTTGAGCCCAGAGTTTGAGACCAGCCTGGGTAATATAGTGAGACCTTGTCTCTACAAAAACCAAAAATATTAGCTGGGCATGATGGCACGCGCCTGTAGTCTCAGCTACTGGGAGGCTGAAGTGGAAGAATTACCTGAGCCCAGGAGGTCGAGGCTGTGATGAGTTATGATGGTGTCACTCTACAGAGTGAGACACAGACTAAAAAATAAAAACAAAATCTGGCTACTAGGAAATCTTAAATCACGTGACTTGCATTATATTTCTATTGTTCCCAATGACAGGATAGCATTGCTATGGTAAATAAAAGCACCAGTATGTAAAGCTCAAAGTAGAAACAAAAGAGGTCAGGCACAGTGGCTCACACTTGTAATCCCAGTACTTTGGGAGGCCAAGGCAGGTGGATCGCCTGAGGCCGGGAGTTTGCGACCAGCCTGGGCAACGAAGTAAGACCCCATCTCTACAAAAATTGAAAAACTAGCTGGGCTTACTGGCATGTGCCTGTGGTCCCATTGACTTGGGAGACTGAGAAGTAAAGATCGCTTGAGCCCAGGAGTTCAAGGCCGCAGTGAGCCATAATCATGCCACTGTACTCCAGCCTGGGTGACAGGGTGAAACTCTGTTTCCAAAAAAAAGGTAGGAAGAAAAGAAACCCAAAGCCAAAACCTATAAACAAAGTAAATGCATGTCCACAGGGGAATGATTCGAATAACACATATATACAATATGCCATGGGGTATTATGAAGCCTGACACCAATCACGGAGAATGGCAGAAAGACATACAAATACATTTTTCTAAAATAAGGTCTAAAGACTGAAAGGGCATATTGAGATTCAAGAAAAAGTAATACAAATGACCAATAATTAGAAATATTTTAGTATATTGTACTTCGGGGGTAAAGAATTCTTTGGGCATTTAGCTTCCTTTTTCACTACCACAAAAAAAAAAAAAAAAACCCCGAAAACCCCCAACTGTTTATACATAGATTTTTAAAAAATTTACTCTTGTGAATGAACAGCAAATATAAACAAAATAAATTACTTAAGGTATTTTAAAACCTTTTTCACATCTGGAGTCTCTTTCTTGTGCATCACCTTTTGACTCAGCCTTGATGTCTGTGTTTTCTCACACAATGTGATCTCTATGCTATTAAGAGCAACGGTGATGAGCATTTCATTAAAGAGCACCCCACCATTGACTCTGGGATTTCTTCTTAGACATGGACACCCATTAGTCAAGTTTGATACAGATGCCTTCCTGGTCGATGGAATTATCAATGGAGGTTTTTGAGATTTCAACCACGGCTTATTTTTTTTCCTCAACCGGTCATTACCTGGCTTTTTGACTGACGAGTAACTGTTTTCTGGTCTTGTCACCAGGAACATGTTACCAGATTTGCACATGAAAGGCCCATAATTATGCCCCACAGCAAGATGACTCTTTAGAAGGAGACATAAACATCATGCACCCTGGTGGTGTATCATATGATTTCTGCAAAATATTCCTATTGCTCCCAATGACAGGATAAGTCGTGTAAGGGCACTGACGTCATGCTTAGCATAGGACTTGCTTTGGCTAAAGGAATATTGTGGAAGTCAAAGATGTCATTTCATAGCAGAAGTTTTAAGAGCCATCATGTTGTTTCCCCCACCCCTTTCTTTTTCTTCTTTCTTAAGACTAGCATGCCCCACATAGGGGCTACTCCTTTCGTCTGGGTCCTGGAAATGAAGACAACATGGGTTACAGCAAAAACTGACCATACAAACATGTAATGTGAGTAAAAATAAAGTTGTAAGCCATTGAGGTTTGTGGGTTGTTTGTTACTGCAGCACAATTTATGCTTAAGCTGACTGATAGAATCCTCCAAGCAGAAAGGTTTTAAACCCTGCTTTTGGTATAGTCTGTGTGTTTTCATGAAGGACTCTTGATTTCTGCAGGACTTCCTAAGTGTAGCCAGTGAGTGGGATTAGTTTCCCTTTATGTGAGATTCAAGCTTAGGCTATTTCAGGTAAGCCAGGGTGAATGCAGCGTGGCCTCACCTGAGATGTGCTTAAACCAGGTCACCCTGGACTACTTAGAGATTCAGTCAGCAGACTATGTGGGTATGGGCGAGCCAGAGCTCAGTTGTTGGGAGCCGCCATTTATACATGAATTCCAGTGAGATGCCTGGAAAATCTAAGGCCAGAAAACACCACTGGGACTGGAAACATCACCTCCTTTTGAAACATCCTAGTAGTTCTCAGTAGAAAAGGGGTGGACTGGGGAGAAAATGGGAGGAGGGAGATGTAACGCTGAAGGATTCACTCTTGTTTTTCTTTTCTCCTTGCGATCAAAGCTGATTCCATGATGGTAGTCTCAATCTGTGGACGACAGTTTTTTTTTTCCTCCAAAGCAGAAAATTCAGCATCTGTACTCAGAATTCCACTGCACGAATGGCTGAACTCAAAAGGTGTTAGGAATCCAACTGCAGTTAAATGTTGGTGGATTCAACAACTTGCAGCAACCCTTCAGAGAATACAGGCTGTGGTTTCCTCCTGGGATGACCTCGCCAGGACCTTTGACAGTAGTGCTGGTGGAAAGTGAAAGGAACAGTTAGTTGAACCTTAGACGGCAGGAGCAGTAGGTAAGCAAAAGATAACACATTAAAAATAGCACAGGGCAGGAAGCTAACTTCCTCACTCACATTCTGGCTAGGATGGGTTAAGGACAGAGGCACTAGGGAATGAGCTTTGGCTCTTAGATTCTGGGTGTCTGCAAGGACTCCACCTATTTCCTTCAGAACAAACAAAGAAAGGATAGACTCAATCCTTATAAAACGCCTGCACATTGAGGGCATCTGGGATGGGAACATTGATTTTGCAAACGGAAATTGTACAAGGGTTAGCTGGGCATGGTGGCTCATGCCTGTAATCTCAGCACTTTGGGAGGCTGAGGTGAGAGGATTGCCTGACCCCAGGGGTTCAAGACCGGCCTGGGCAACTTGGTGAGACATCATCTCTACAATAAAATTAGCTGAGTGTGGTGGCGTGCGCCTGTGGTTCCGGCTACACGGAAGGCTGAGGCAAAAGGATCACCTGAGCCCAACAGGTCGAGGCTGTGGTAGCTGTGAGTGTGCCACTGCATGCTGCTGGTGACAGAGTGAGACTCTAATTCACAAACAAACAGAAATTGTACAATGGTGGAGGGGGGTAGGCATGTGCTACTAGTAGCCTCTTGCCCATGAGAGCCCACTATCATGTTGTCTGGATGGCCTTGACCTCCTTGAAAGGGAGACACTAGAGGTTAGCAGTCCAGGGCATAGGCTTTGTGGACAGATAGACCTGAATTTTTTTATCCTGATTGTGCTTGCACTGATCTTGTTTAAGTAGACATAGCCGTCCCAAGTCTCAGTTTTGTCGAATGCAAAAAAAAAAGAAAAAGAAAAAAGTGATCATGCCCAACTTACATGATAATTGCAAGGTTTAAGTGAGCTAATTCATACAAAGTGCCTGTTGTACAACTGGCTACATATTACATGCTTGAACAGCACTAGCTAGTATTACAGTTTCTAGTATTCTCTGAGAAAAGTCTAAGCAAAAGAGGGTTAGAATTACTACACGAGTTCTCACTTTTAAGTAAACTAAGAGATATAAAGATATAAAAATAAGTGGATGAGGTCTTCAGGTCTTATTCGATCATTCATAATGGAGTATAAAGAAACCATAATCAGTCAGGCATGATAGCTCACGCCTGTCATCCCAGCACTTTAGGAGTGCTTGATTCCTGCTTGAGGCCAGGAATTTGAGACCAGCCTCGGCAACATAGCAAGACCTCATCTCTTTAGCCGTGTGTGGTGGCGTGTGTTTGTAGTCTCAGCTATTTGGGAGGCTGAAGTGGAAAGATCGCTTGAGCCTAGAAGTTTGAGGCAGCAAGTGAGCTGTGATTGAGCCACTGCTCTCCAGCCTAGGCAACACAGTGAAACCCTGGCTCTGAATAAATAAATAAAATAAAATAAAATAAAGAAATTTTAGTCAAGAAAACAATACCTGCTCAGTAGACTTTGGCAACAAGATATTACTTTGGTTGTGTTTCCAGGTAAGCTGGAGTTGAAAGCATTCTCTAAAATGTGATGGCAGTTGATGTCCACAGGAGTGCTGGAGAGTATGCCTAAAAGTGGACCAGAGTACCATTTATTTTAGGAATTAAGGAAGTCGCTGAACTCTTGTTCTGGTCTCAGCTTCTCCACTGGGCTCTGCACATTGAGCTTGACAGCACGCTCAACAGCAGCCCTGGCTCTCAGCTTTCTACAGCAACAAGTATTGCACGTATAGGCTGGAGACCCTAGTATCTGGGGCACAAAGGACAGGGTGCAGTACCTGCAACGCAGGCTGTCATGAAACAGGCGACAGTTCCCGCAATCAGAGCTCTCACTGCCCCTGAGGCGATGTCACGCTTTCTGGAAGGAGCCATGGATGCTGGGAAACAAGGAAGGAGGTATGTGAGATGAATGTTGAAATACTGATTGGAAATCCCAATTCCCAGCCTCTGAAAATTGTCCTGGGGCCGGAGTTGCAGGTCAACTGACTTCTTTTTTTTTTTTTTTTTAAACTTAGCTGGGACATTCAAAGTTCAAGAGCTTAGAGATGAACTCCACTTCCAGAAAGTTGTTTGAGATAGGAGGAAGGGCAGAGAACCCTTTTCCCCAAAGGCTCAGAGGTGTCCATAGAAGAAACAAGTTCTAAGTTTCATCCAAAGGGCTCACAGTGTATTGAGGGAACAGCCAGGCAAATGGGGTGGCAAGGAGGCAGCAACTAATGGGAAGATCTACGGCTCAACTGTCACCGTCTGTCTACTTCTATACCTACGGCAGACATCACTGACGTATCACAGCACTTTTCCATTAAACTTCCACTTGCTAGCAGAGTCATTCCCCAGTTGGCCATTATAAATTTATTGGCACTGGCAAGCAAGGTGAAGAGTATGTGTCACCCCTGGGTTGGGAGAGGTACGCGTAAATTTTTCAGAAAATTCTTCCTGAGCTTAGTTTGAGTGTACACGGGATAACAACATTGCAGAGCAGAGATTAAAAAAAAAATAGAACTCAGAGGAAGCCAGGTGCAGTGGCTCATACCTGTAATCCAACTTTGGGGAGGCTAAGTTGGGAAGATGACTTAAGGCCAGGAGTTCAAGACCAGTCTAGGTAATATAGTGAGGCCCTGCCTCTACAAAAATTAGAAAAATTAGCCGGATGTGGTGGTGTCTGCCTGTAGTCCCAGCTACTGAGGAGAGGCTGAGACAGGAAGATCACTTGGGCTCAGGAGATCGACGATGCGGTGAGCCATGATCAACATAGCGAGACCCCATCTCTACAAAAAATTTAAAAATTCGCCAGGCACGGTGGTGTACCCCTGTAGTCCCAGCTACTTGGGTGGCCAAGGTGGGAGGGCCGCCTGAGATGAGGAGGTCAAGGCTGTGGTGAGTCATTGTGCCACTGCACTCCAGTCTGGGTGACAGAGTGAGACCTCAACATCAACAAAAAGATCCCAGAGGACTTACTACTGTTGCAAGGGCCCTTTTTTCTGAGGTGAAGAACATGAAAGAGCAAGATGGAGGTCCAAGTATGTTTACATGACATCTGTTGTTGAAGAATGTTTTCACTTACTGAGTCCACCGATCGCTATCCCCAGAGAACCGATATTGGCAAAACCACAGAGAGCGTAGGTGGCGATCGTCTCAGAACGAATCTGTAAGCAAGCATAAACACACATGTATACATGATCTGACCCAGCATCCAGCTTGACACATCTGATATCCAACTGGGTTTCATTGACTACAGACTCAACACTGACAAGTAAGCGCACAGTATGTGGTGTCAAATACCCGTGTCGTTTCCTAGACTCCTTTTACTAACTTCCCTTGAATGTTGAGGGAGATTGGGAAGGGGCTGTGAGGATTCATGAACTCTTTGTAAAAGGCTTGAAGTTGGTAGCCCTGGCTTCTTCAAACGCTTACTTCCCGCTCACTGATAACCTCGAATATTCCATACGAGCAGGCCACCTACTAAAATGTGTCAGGCATCGTACTAGTTGCTGAAAATACAAAATGGTTCCCAGAAAATATCCTCATTACATTTATTTGACAAAGGACTCATGCAGAATATATAAAGAACTATTATAGCTCAATCATAAGAAGAAAAACATCCAAAGAAAAATGGATAGAGAGATGTGGATACAAAAGACATGCAAATGGACAATAAACGCACGAAAAGTTGATCAACATTATCAGTCACCAGGGAAATGCCAATTAAGCCCACAATGAGAAATCACATCCCCCAAAGTGGCTAAAATTTCAAAAGACCGGCAATACTAAGTGTTGACAAGGATGTGAAGAAAATGGAATGCTTACACATTGCTGATGGAAATATACAATGGCACAGCCTGCTTGTAAAACAGTATGGCAGCCTCTTATCAAGTTAACACCCGTTGCCTGTATGACCCAACAATTTTTTCTAGGCGAAATAAAAACACCTGCCCACAAAAAGACCATATGTGAATATTTATAGAAGCTTTATCCATAATAGCTTCATGCTGGAAACAACCCAATGTCCTTCAACAGACCAATGGATAAACAAGTTGTAGATATTCATAGACTAGAATACTGTTTTGCAATTAAAAAAAGAAGTAACGTGCTGGGCACAGCGGCTTATGCCTGTAATCCCAGCACTTTGGGAGGCCAAGGTGGAAGGATTGCTTGAGCCCAGGAGTTGAGACCAACCTTGGCAATATAGCAAGACTTCATCTCTACAAAAACAAACCAAAATAAAACCAAAATTCGCAGGGTATGATGGTGCGCATCTGTAGTCCCAGCTATTTGGGAGTTGAGGCTGAAGGACTGCCTGAGCCCAGAAGGTCAAGGCTGTGGTGATCCATGATTGTATCACTTCACTCTATCTGGGCAACAGAGTGAGACTCTGACTCAAAAAAAAAAAAAAAAGAGAAAAAGAAAAGAAGAAGAAAAGGAGCAAAGTAATGAATACATGCAACAACATGAAGGCTGAGTCCATTTATATGAAATTCTAGAACATGTGAAAGTAATTTACATAGAAAGAAAGAACATTGATTGCCTGGGACTAGGTCTTGGGGGATGAGGAACAGATCATTGACTAAAAATGACCATGAAGGAAACTTTTAGGTGAGATAGAAATGTTCTCTATCTTGATTGTTGTGATTACACAGGTGACACCAAAAATAGGCCCATTATTTGGTCTGTCAATGATAACACAGTAAGAAAGGATATAATTTTAAAGAAACAAAACAAAAAATAAATTCTCAGGTATATCACAGGAGCCTCCTTACTGTCGGCCATGGTGTGTGCATGCCTTCCTCTGGACCTCAGCTCTGACCACCGCACGGGAATGTGAGAATGCTGGTTTGGAAGTGAGAGGGCAAACAGTCCTTTCATAGGACAGTGAGAAAATGGAAGGTGGATCCGTAGAACACATGCATGGCCTCTGGCTCAAATGGTGCTGCTAAGGCCAAATAATTCCTTCTCTGAGGCCTGATGATGGGAGGCTCAAACATTCAGTGGACGCTGTTGTCCACCCAGGTACACCCAGTGTGGTCCAGGCACCCACAGAGGTACAGGGCAATCATTTTTCTTTTCCAATGTCCTCAAAACACTACGATTTGGTTCAAAGAATAAACCAAACAAATGCTACACTCAAAAGCAGCAGTACCTATTTTTCTTTCGCTAACTGGATTTTTGAAAGCTCCCATTCAAGACTCGAGTGGTCCCGGTAAGCTTTTTGTTGATTCTGAGGCCCCTCTTCTCTCTCTCAGTTTCTGAGAACTCCATTGTTGATATGTTCAATCAGTGCACACATGGCGAGCAGGAGAAAAAATTTCAAGTATTTGCACAGTCCACGGTTCCTGGAAGAGCTGTCCTCACTCCCGCTTTTTCTAGTGCTTTCCATTTTGTTCAATTGGCTTCAAAAACAGCCACGCTTATTGAGGGACTGTGGGGAGAGAAAGGGCAGTAAGGGCTTAAGACTGCCCTCTCCGTTTCCTGGGGTCCTGTGGGAAGGGGAGGAGTATGCACATGTGGCCATGATTGCTTTTTTTATTTTATTTTTTTTGAGTTGGAGTCTCACTCTGTCACCCAGGCTGGAGTGCAGTGGCCGCTCCTGGCCACCGCAGCCTCGACCTGCTGGGCTCCGGCGATCCTTCCGCCTCAGCCTTCCAAGGAGCTGGAACTACAGGCGCGTGCTACCACGCCCGACTAATTTTTTGATTTATTGTAGAGATGAGGTCTCGCTTGCCCAGGCGGGTCTCGAACCCGCGGGCTCAGGCAATCCACTCACCTCAGCCTCCCAAGGCGTGGGATGACAGGCTGAGCCACCAAGCCTGGCTCATGATTGCTTTTAAGAGAGGAGGAAAAGGAGGCTGGGATGAGTCCACTTCGCATTTGCCCACAAATATGCAGGATGCCACGATGGAAAGAGATGCACGGCACTCGGAGAAGAATGCCACACCCTGTAGCTCTGCTTGTGTACACAGGAGCAAAGACGCCATATGTACCAGCATGGTCATGGCAGCACTATCTCCAGCAAAAAATGGGTAACAGTATTCATCAGTGTGCTGTGCCAGAGAAAGCTCTGCTATAGGCACTGATATTGAAAACTGTCTGAGACGTGTTTTTAGGTGCAAAGGGTGAGGTTGAGCCAGTAAGCAGAAAGTGCTTCAGGGAGAAGAACTGGGTGGGTGGCAGAGAAAGAAGGAGGATGACCTACTCTTCCCTCCACCTTTTTGGACCTTTTGAATTCTTTTTTTTTAAGTCGGGGTCTCACTCTGTCCTTCAGGCTAGAGTGCAGTGGCGTGATCATGACTCACTGCAGCCTCAAACTCCTGGGTTCAAGTGATTCTCCCTCCTCAGCCTCCTGAATAGCTTCAAGTAGCTGGGACTACAGGCACACACCATCTTGCCTGGCTAATTTTTAAATATTTGTAGAGACAAGGTCTTCCTTTGTTGCCTAGGCTGGCTTTGAACTCCTGAACTCAGGTAATTCTCTGGCCTCAGCCTCCTAAAGTGCTGGGATTATAGGCATGAGCCACTGTGCCCTGAAGACCTATTACATTCTATAGCATGGTATGTGTTACATTGTAAACTAATGAACAAACAGACAAGTATTTCTTTAAGAGAGGCCAGGTGTGGTGTTTCACACCTGTAATCCCTGCATTTTGGTAGGCCAAGGCAGCAACAGTACATGAGCCCAGGAGTTCGAGACCAGCCTGGGTAACACAGCAAGACTTTGTCCGCTATAAGAAATAAAAAAATTAGCTGGGTGTGGGGGCATGTGCCTGTAGTCCCAGTTACTTGGGAGGCTGAGGTGGGAGGACCATTTGAGCCCAGGAGGTCAAAGCTGCAGTGAGCTGTGGTGGCACCACTGCACTGTAGCCTGGGCGACAGAGTGAGACTCCAGTTCAAAAAAATGAAAAAGGAAAGGAAAGGAAAGGAAAGGGGGAGAGAGAGAGAGAGAGAGAGAGAGAGAGAGAGAGAGCGAGAGAGAGAGAGAGAGAGAGAGAGAAATAAATGAGAAATGAATCGATGGAATAAAGGGCTCATCTTAGGTACATGGGGTGATCCATTGAATTCTGCCTCTTAATCTCAGATGGAGGTCTGCACAGGCATGATTCAGTGGCTATCGCTGGGGTTTTGCCTCATGGACTCGCAGAGCATGCTTCGATCGTGTGGCTCCTTTTCCAGGAGCCTGTTGGGACGCCCTCCCCCACTTCTGGGATGGTAAATAAAAAATGCGGGGACTCATCTGCATTTTGTTGGTTGGAAATCAGAAATTTGGAGAAAGAAAATGCCTCTCCCATTGTGACTCAACAGCATCAAAGGTCACTGAGCTCCCGTTTCCAAACGTCCTCTCCGCGCCTGCCGTGTTGGGCTCGCCCCCAAAACGCAATCAGCTTGACTGTTCTGTCTCCACACTTGTAATCACCTTTCCACAAAACTGCTTAGCATCGCCAGAACCAAGAGCCCGCTTTGCTAATTAGCAAAACTCTTCTCTCCTAGCAACTGGCAGTTGCGGATAGAAAACATCCCACTTAATTTAGCCTATTGTTTACTTTTGGCAGGGAAACAGACTGGCTTTGGTGGCATGCAGACAATGAAGAAAATTGGCCACGCTCCCCTGGGAGGATAGTCAAAGAATGAACACGAGAAAACAGGGAAATCTACAGGGCTCCTGCTCATTTCAGATGTATGGGTCAAAATGCCCCAGTCTGTAAATTATGGATCAGTGCTCTCCGGAGTGTATTATGTGTATTTGTGCGTTATGTGGGAATCAGTCTGCAAGTTTGATGTTTGGGAGGCTGAGAAAGAGGGTGGTGGTATTCAGGATTGAGAAGACTCAATGAGAACTTTGGGCATCATGCTTCACCCCCTCCCCAGTTTACTTTTAAAATAAAATCGATGCCTGGGCCATTAATTCCAAATGGGTTGTTTTAGTGAGAAATGGTGGTGGTCAGGAATGTCCCCCATTTCCCTAAGTTTCCACGTGTGACAATTCTGTTCTTCGCCAGGTGCAGTGGCTCATGCCTGTTATCCCAGCATTTTGGGAAGTCAAGGTGAGCAGGTTGCTTGAGCCCAGGAGTTCAAGATCAGCCTGAGCAACATAGCAAAATCTCATCTCTACAAACAAACAAACAAAAAAATTAACTGGGCGTGGTGGCGCACGCCTGTAGTCCCAGCTACTCAGAGTTACTCAGGATACTGAAGTGGAAGGATTGCCTGAGCCCAGAAGGTTGAGGCTGCCCTGAATCATGATCGTTGTGATCATGCCAGGGCACTCCAGCCAGGGGGACAGAGTGAGACCCTGACTCAAACAAACAACAACAACAACAAAAACCCAATTCTGTTCTCCAGGGGAAAAAAGTGGAGACTCAGCTGCAAACATGGCTTCACCTGAGTTTCTCATCCCATCAAAGGCCAGGCAGGCGTGGGCATCTCCTTGCCAGCTATTGGCCCGAAGTGCTGACATAATTATGGGTGCCAGTCTCAAGGCTGTCAGACCACAGACTCTGAGCCTTTTCTCTCACTCATCCACGTGGAGAGTAGTGATGGACTCAGATGACCTCTTGAGAATGTCTGGGCATGATGTCTTTAGGCAGTTTCTCAGAGTTTATAAAATCCCTTAAGCTGGAAGTGAGAGGCCTTTATGACCACTAGACAATCAGGGTAGGGGCCCCATGACTGATTCATTGCTGGGGCCTCAGTATCTAGCACATTGCACACAGAAGGCATTCGATAAATGCTGGTAGATTGATTTCAGTCCCAGCTTTATGATTCTGGGGCTGTGTCCACAGTCCTCAAAAATAGACCCATGATGCAAGCGTGCATATTCCCTCTCTCTAGCCTCGATGTTCACCGTGGTGAGGATTAGCTTGGTTTCTGCACACACAGGATTAATTATGAGGGGATATGTGTATTATCGGCTCCACGAGATGATGGGTGTTTGGTTTGTTTTGTTCTCTGACACATCCCAGGTGCACACAGATGCACAAATTGGTTTGTTTTGTTCTCTGACACATCCCAGGTGCACACAGATGCACAAATCCTTGATGGATGTAGGTATGCGATAAAAAAGAAGTACACTCAAAATATTTACTCACCGACATATATTGCTGCACACCATTCACAAATTTGGGTCCAGCCTCTTTCCTCAAATGGATCAGTTTGGAGAGGTGCTCGTAAGCCACAAATTCGTTGAAGAACGTCTTATAACCTATGAGCTTGGCAACCATAAAGCTGTCCTGCCAGTCCACGCCCATCATGAAGGAAAACGGCATGAAGATGTAGGAGCATATTAGCTGAGAAACCAAAAGTAGACACTGTATTAGAATGGCAATTTGCTTCCAGTTCTGCCGAGTTTCCCCTAGCACCAAGACTGTTCCTGCTCCCTCTTTCTCCTCTGGGCAAGGAAATTCCTTCATTTGCCTGTCTCTATCCATCAGGAGTCAAGGCTGGAACTGGGTATGTGAAGTCACTGGAATGCTTGGGGAAGGGGTCAGGAGAGAATGTCTGTTGTTTGAGGAAGGAGGGTGACAGGACACAGACGAGAGGTGGTGGAGAAGATGGGGAACGCACGGGAAACTTCTACAGTGTGTGACAGTCCGCTGCATGTAGTTAGGGAAACCTATTTCATTTTTAAGTAGAGATAGGCAGAAACAAAAAAGGCAGAGGCATGCTAGAATTATACCTCAAAACTCAGCTGCGGGTAGTCAAGCATGTTTCCAAACCAGGACAGGGCTGAATTCAGAAAAGACAGCAGAGCCAGGAAGGCAATCAGATTCGCGGCGATGTAGGCCACCAAGGAGACGGACGAGGACGCGCCTTGCGTTGCAGCTTCTAGGAGATTGCTTGAATCACTTTATCAAAAAACAGCAATTCCAGAATTACCAAGGAGTTGTCAGAGGATGAAAATTCTTGGTGCAGAAATGGCATAATCAGCCAGGTGATGGGCATATGGGTGTTTAACTGTTAAAACAAATTTTTTTTTTAAGAGATGGAGTCTCTCTGTGTCTCCCAGCCTGGTGTGCAGTGGTGTGATTATAACTCACTGCACCATGATCTCCTGGGCTCAAATGATTCTCCCTTCTCAGCCTCCCAAATAGCTGGGACTACAGGTATATGATACTAATTTTTAACTTTTTTCAGAAATGGGGTGTTGCTATGCCGCCCAGGCTGGTCTTGACCTCCTGGGCTCAAGTCACTGGGTAAATTTGGGGACATGTATAATAAATAATTGGGAAATGATTAAAAAAATCCAGGGTTAACAATGACTTTTATTAAAAGTAGTTACCAGAGAATATTTGTAAAATATAAATAGTACCTAACCCTGAATTGTACCCCACAATTTAAAAAAATGATGCTCTTAAAAAAAAAAAATATATATATATATATAGTAAAAGAAACCTAATGATTCAAGGGAAACTGTGTATCTATCACCTCATTTAAGAAATGGAATACTGCCTTTTTAAATTTTTTTTTTTTTGAGTAGGAGTCTCACTCAGTTGCCCAGGCTTGAGTGTAGTGGCATGATCATGGCTCACCATAACCTCGACCTCCTGGACTCAGGTGATCCTTCCACCTCAGCCTCTCAAGTAGCTGGGACTGCAGGCATGTACATTTTTTGTAGTCATAAGGTCTTGCTATGTTGCCCAGGCTGGTCTCGAGCTCCTGGGCTGAAGCCAACCGCCTGCCTTGGCTTCCCAAAATGCTGTGCCAGGATGCCCAGGCCACTGTCACCTTTAAAGCCTACTGTGTGCGCTTCTTTGGTCCCATCTCTTCCCTCATCTCGGAGGTACCTGCCTCCTTAAAGTCTGTTCATCTTTTCCTTCCTTCACAATTTTCTACATGTCTATATCCTTAAAAAATATAGTGCAGGCTTGCATGTTTGCCAACTTCATATATGGAATCACACTATGTGTACTCTTGGCAACTTGCCTTTTTACTCATGGTTATGACTCCACCTACATAATTAGTAAGGGATGAGTTTTGGACACACAGGACACACGTTGATGGTGAAATCGGGTACTTAATAAAATACTTTTGGACATCCTAAACTCCTTGTCTTTTTCCACTCTTTTTTTTCTTTTTCACAAAGCAAAAGAAATGAACTGGCTTTTTTATTTTATCCTCTGACTTTCCCAAAGTCTTAAACCAAGGTCAATGAATACTATGTTATATTTACAATGAAATCTCTTTACAGTGAATTGGTAAGGAAACGTGTCGCCCAGGTTGGAGAGCATTGGCAAGATCATGGCTCAAAACACACAACTGCAACCTCCTGAGCTCAGGCAATCCTTCTACCTCAACCTTATGAGTAGCTGCAACTACAGGGGTGCACCACCATGCCTGGCTAATTATTTTTATTTTTGTAGAGATGAGGGCTTGCTTTGTTGCCTAGACTGGTCTTGAACTCCCGGCCTCAAGGGATCCTTCTGCCTCCACCTCCCAAAGTGCTGCGATTACAGGTGTGAGGTTTTCCTCAAGTGCTGAAACAAGAATTCTGGGGAGTTTCAGTCTAAATGGCCACTGGGAAATGAATTTACCTTAATGCCACGTTTGCTGTCCTTTAAATTTGCTCGCTCCTCCCACCCCTGGGGCACCTGCTTGTGTAGTTATTAATTAACGCGTCCCACTTACCCATTTTCCATTTTTATGGCACTCTTGAGGGTTATTTTAGGTTTTTCTGTTTCAGGCCAAAAGAGTTTAGCCGCAGCTAATGACGCAGGAGCCGACATAACTGAAGCCGTCAACAAGTGGGAAGACGGGACCTGCAATTTCAGAAGCAAGAGAGCAAACCGGGACTAGCATTCCTTCTGTATTCCGAGGAATGGGCCAAGAGTCCCACAAGACAGGAGAGGGGGTTTGGAAGAGCCCCTCTAGCTCAGTGAGCCAAGTCATGGCCATCACCTTGAGAGTCAGAGGGCAGAGGGAGGCATTTGTGCTGACCCACCACATCCCTGGAGAGAAGCACAAAGCCAACATCAAATCATTTCAGAAGTCGGAATTTCAAAAAAGATTTTTCAACCTCTCTATTGTCCTTCTGAATGCTCAGATAGTCCCTAAAGCCCATATTTCATCACACCATTGATGTAGATAGAAGATATCTGGGAGTGGGATGGGTGGGGAGAGGACCCATGATCCAGGCGTGCATGGCCCCCTCTCTCTGTCTTCCTTGGGATCTCCTGAAATTCTTCATACAATCTTTTTTTTTTTTTTTTGAGTCAGAATCTTACTCTGTCACCCGGGCTGAAGTGCAGTGGCACGCTCATGGCGCCCACAGCCTCAACCTGCTGAACTTGGGCAATCCTTCTACCTCAGCCTTCCAAGTAGCTGGAACTACAAGCGTGCACCACCATGCCTACCTAAATTTTTGCTTTATTGTGGAGACAAGGTCTTGCCGAGTTGCCCAGGCTGGTCTTGAACCTGTGGGATCAGGCAATCCTCTCGCCTCTGCCTCCCAAAGTGCTGGGATTACAAGAGTGAGCCACCACGCCCGGCCTCACACAATCTTTATTAATCCAGAGTCCCTTTAATGTGTAAATGATTTGCTTTCCTCATTGCAAGTCCACTCATTCCCCTTCCCACCCTCCACCCTTTCAGTGTTTCTGGATTCTTTTCGAGCTATTTTCAGAATTCCAGACTCTGTACCTCCCCACCCATTCGCATCCACCTAGCACATTTTTGAGGCCGGATTCCTACTGTGAAGACAGAGTGAATCGTCTGGGGATCCACTCAGACTGCTGCTTCCTAAGGTGTCCATTGCCCTTGTCTTCATCCCTCTCCCTACTAATTGGCTCTCCAAGGCCTGGATGAGGACCTGGAATGAAGCTCCCTTGACTTGTCAGAAATCCTAGTTCCCTGAGTCCTACAGTGTTGACTTTGGCATTACATTTCTCTACCGGGGCTTGTATCTTGTAAGATCTCTGCGTGGGGGCACATACATTCTCTCATCATAACATTCTCCAGCTTCACGCCACAGACCACCAGCTCTTAAACTGGACTGTACATTAGAACAGGAGGCGTTTTAAAAAAATATAGGTTGAGTGTGGTGGCTCATGCCTATGATTCCAGCACTTTGGAAGGCTGAGGTAAGAGGATTGCCTGAGCCCATGGGTTGGAGACCTCATCTCTACAATAAATCAAAAATAAAAAATCACTGAGCATGGTGGCAATTGTAGTCCTAGCTGAATGGGAGCCTGAGGTGTAAGGATAACCTGAGCCCAAGAGGTCAAGGCTGAGGAGCCATG
>CAUYQG010177011.1:0-33529 GCA_963574415.1 Tarsius wallacei
GTACGATTAAGCTGGTGCCCATTCATGCAATAATTATGTGGCAATGACCACCTAGCTGCAATGACTGTACGACATTACCAACCAGTAGAAATATCTTGATTTCAGAAATGTTAAATGGGGAAGAGGGAGTACATGTTGGAACTGATAAAATATGTAGATTGAAAGTAAAACCGGGCCGGGCTCGGTGGCTCAGCCTGTAATCCCACGCTTCGGGAGGCCGAGGTGAGTGGATTGCCTGAGCCCGCGGGTTCGAGAGCAGCCTGGGCAGCTTGGCGAGACCTCATCTCTACAATAAATCAAAAAATTAGCCGGGCGTGGTAGCGCGCACCTGTAATTCCAGCTACCTGGAAGGCTGAGGTGGAAGGATCGCCGGAGCCCAGCAGGTCGAGGCTGCGGTGGCCGGGAGCGGCCACTGCACTCCAGTCTGGGCGACGGAGTGAGACTCCAGCTCAAAAAAAAAAAGAAAAGAAAGTAAAATCAAGAATGTACTCAGATTAGTTCACTCAAGTTTCAGTTTCAGTGTTTCCCCTTCCCTTTTTTGTGGGATTGTTAGTGGTTGTAAAATGAGATTGAGAAGGAAATCCAGGGAGTCTACCCAAACTTTTGCATAATTGAAATACAAATATTCAGTATGGTTGTGTTTCCTTCTGATGAGGTTAAGAACTCTGCCTCTGTAAAGCAACAAGGTTCTAAATCCAGCTCAGTCGCAAGCACGGTTTAAGGAGCTTGATTTGAAGAGATGCATCTCATTCCAGGACTCTTTTCTCCTGGATTCCTTCCTCTATTACAAAAACACATCAAGGAAGCCCTTCTCTCAGGGTAAATCTGAATATTCACTAATAACATCTGAAACGACACAAAATGATTCTTTTTCTAGGATTATGTGCATTTTAATAGGGAACTCTGAAAGACAGAATGAAGCCGTCAGAACCCAGAAGAATTAGTCTCCCAAAGAGGATATGGGTGGGGCGATATTTTGGTTGTACAACACATGCGATGAGAGAGAGTATCATCATTCTATGTGCCTGCCTGTAACTACACAACCCACCAAAACAACCACACCGGCTATTCTTACTGATCCTTTATTGCCAGGCCCCCTCCTTGGTTTCCATCAGGATTCCGACGAATTCTGCCATGACCAACAACCTAGCGTGGCAGCATTCCATGATACCTGGGTCACTCTATATACTACCTTCCCTACATACCACTGGATACAAACAGGCCCTCCAAAAAATCCTTGGTATTTTAAGGTTAATACTTATGCCAGACGCGAATCTGTTATACTAATAACTTCATTATATGCAAAAGCCACAAACCAGTGTACACCCACTATGGCAGACATTCAATTCCCCTTGAGAACAAAAGGCACTAGTAACTTGGGAAATTATACAATCTTCAAAACCAATCAAACTATGCATTTTATAAATGGCACTGTCATTCTAGCTACCTTTAATAACCAACTTGTAGCAACAAATTGGCTACCCTGTGGAACAACAGGACTTTTAGGTGGCCTCATATCCAAATTTAAAAATCAAAGCTCATGGTCGGCAACGGAGAGATATGCCCACAAATTGTGGAGACATACAACCATGGTGCCAAGATTTTTCACGGGCCGTTGTAGGAACAGCATGGATACCCAAGGTGGGGTCTCAGGTGGCTGGTGTAGCTATATACAATTACATTTTTCCTGATTTAGAGGCACTAATATGTAGAGATCATTATATTACAGAATACATGGCCCGGGCTATAGATTTTCTTAATCAAGAAGAAGGGGAAATTCGACAATACACCATAGCAAACAGAATAGCTTTAAATTACTTATGAGCAAAAATGGGAGGTTTATGTGGCATAGTGGGAAGTATGTGCTGTACAACTATAGATGATTTACAAAGGAAAATTTCAACTTACGTTAATGAATTAGAAGCTTTGACTAAACATACCTGTAAGACTACTTTCATTTTTCTAGCATTTCCTCCAGGGCAATGACCTTTTTCATCGTGGTTTGCTTAATAATTTTTGCCTGAGCTCTCGCACGATGTTTCATTAGACCCAAATAGTATTCAGTTAAGGTCCTGCCGTTTCCTACTCATGCCCTTGGATAGATAAGTAGGGACATCTCTACGGCCCATTTCAGCAGGAAGTAGTTACAGAAGACTGATCTTTGCCCTGTTTCCCAGGATCATAAGAATATTTCCAAGAGCAGGAGTGGGGAATGAAAGGACAGGCTGAGAGCGGGAAATGCATTTTTTTTTTACTCGTCTTCCTAAATCTTAATACAATGATGAGAAAGTAGAAGCTATGCTTTTGGAGAAATGTACACTTTAGATAAAATTAACTTTGCTGACTTTGTCTTTTCAGAAACAGACTTCCTGGTGTCAGGTATCAGAGGTATCTCATAGTATCAATCAAGCTTGCCTAGAGTAAAGGGAATTTATAAGGCCCAAAACATCATACATTGGTCAAGGATTGTAAAAGTCATGAAACTTGTAATTACAAAAATTATGACTGCCCAGAGGGGGAGCAGGTGGGGATTCAATCTCCCAGTAGAATGGGCCCTATCTACAGGGAAGTCAAGGATCCCCCAAAGCTACCCACTGGGAATGCCTAGGAGATAAGGGAGACTGCACCCTCCATCAGCTCTAAGGAATGCCATTCAGGAAGATACAGGAGATTTAGAATCCTTGTCATGCCCTTCTCTAGGGGCTATGATAATATGGACAGACATTAATGGGTCTCTGTGTCACAGGATCTCCAAGACATCCACAGGTGGTCGATAAGGAAGTCACGGCAGTCACGTCTACCTGAGTGCAACATCTCCAAGGAAAGGATTTAAGCCAGGACTCAGGGAGCTACAGGGCCACACTCACCTAGAGTGTAGGCCCGCTCTCTGTCTGGGGGGTGGTGGTGAAGATTTCTTAAATAAATTTTATCTTCTTTCACCTCTGTGTGTTGCAATTCTTTGCAATTGCTCGGATCTCTGGGTTGCCAGCGCGCACCTCCGGCTTGCCGGCTCCAGCAGTGCTGTGCCTCCCTGCGCCTCTCCCTATCCATCCATCCACCTTCACCCTATCCATACCCTAACACATAGTGCCTCTCGGTTGTGTTTCTTATAAAATAAGAATTATGTAACTAACTACCTCCCATGGGATAAGAATAATGGTAACAGTGGGTTCAACTGACTATTACACAATTATGTTAATTATTTTATTACTTCAAAAGCACTTTACAAGAAAATATAAGTATACCTTCCAATAGGAACGTTTATACCTGGACTTGGTACCAAGCTCACAGATTTGAGTTTGCAAGGAAAAACAGGCTTTCAAGTTAAACAACAATTTGTAACCAAAACTTTAGTTCTAAGGATTCTCACAAAACATATTAGACATGACAGCATTGAAAAAAAAATCTTGCACAGTAACAAAGTTCGGCTCTACAGTGTACCCTTAAACTGGCAGCACACTGGGATTTTGAAATCTCAAGTTTCCAAATAAAGAATATTACAGACAGTCATGTATTTATATACAACGATCAAACAGGAGCTTATGACTCAATGCAAAGGTAAACTTTCTTCAAATTTATCAGATTCTATACCAATTCAACAACCTCTGCCCAGGGTAAAAACTAGTTGGGTTTTTCAGAAACCTCTCATTTAGTTTAATAATGCAGCTTTTATATTAACCTGCTGGCTTGTGTTTCACAGCAGTTTTCAGCTGCATACTACATCCCAGCTATGGAAATAAAGTAAATTTTAGTTCAATTGTTGCCAGTTTTGTTTCTAAATTTAAAAACATCACACTTCAGCTGGGCAGAATTTAGAGGTTAATTATCAGTCTATGCATAACCAAAGTTCAATGCAAATCCATTTTTGCTTAAGGGAACATTGTAAAGTAACAATTCTTGGTATTACATGCCTCATATGACCCACTTCAAACCATAGAGTTTGTGTGTCACTGTTCCAAGAGACAAACAAATCTGAACAGCTAAAACATCTTTAAAATGTACCAAACTTATGAAGTCTCAAACAAAACTTGAATTTTCTGTATATACTCCTGTCAAATGAAGTTCTTTCCTGTACACCACTTCTCTTGCAAACTGGTCGTCTATTTCCTTTCATTTGACCTAGATCTGCTACGAGACCTAGAGAAGGATCGGCAGGGCTTATGATTTCTCTTCTGAGTCAGTGATCTATCTCTTCTCCCATCTCTAGAAAGGGACCAGTTTGGCTGCGAGAGAAGCTTCTCCTTGGAGATCTGCAGCGAGGTGGAGGATTCCTTCTATGACTCATCCTGAGGACAACGACCCCTAGAGGGAGGTGGGCCACGATTTCTACTTTTCTCACCATCTGACAACTCCACTCTTACACAGCAGCCACATAATGTTCTTCCATCTAGCTCTCGGACAGCATCAGCTGCATCTCGGAGATCTCCAAGTTCAACAAAAGCCAAGCTGGGAGGGTTTCTAGCAACCACACACTTCACAGAAGTCTATAGCAGCCAAAAACCCATTCCGGTTCAGTCTTGTTGCCATCGTTTCCTACATAAACTTTGCAATCCAATGGACAGGAATCATGATGCATTTCTAGATCTAGGGTAAAAAACGCGACTGATGCTCTCTCCTAACTGGCATCCACGAAATGGCGCCAATTCTAGATTCTTTAGATGACTATTAAAGAAAGGGGGAACTTTAAATGTATAAAACATGGAGAGGTTGTGGACCTAAAAGAATACTAACATAATGTACAATTTTATTTTGAAAGCCTTTTAATGAACATACTTGGGGGAAAAAATGACTATGCCACTAACATAGGGAGAGTTTATAGTGTGTTTATTCAGAAAAACCCACGATGAAAAATGAAATCAAAACCCCTATGCGACAGAGGGTTGATGACTTCGAAGCAGATGTAGCAGCAGCAACAGCAGCAGCATGAAGTCCAAAGTGACAACAGACACAGAACAGCTCATTTGGAGTGTGGGGTTTCAGGGCAGACATAGAGGTGATAACAAACTCTACAGACACAACTCCTGTCATAAATTGGGGGCAGCTCTAATATATGCACCATGAAAAGCAGTAAAAAGCTCTTGAGTACATTGGTGGCAAGGACCAGCAGGTGTGGCCAAATCAGTAATAATTTGAGATATTATGCCACAACTTTGCCAGTCATCTTTGAAAGGGAATATATTTTTAAAGAAAATAATTTCAGTTGACTGAAGAACGCGCTCATCATGCCTGTTGATGGTTCTTTGTGGTGTAATGCAAGTAATATCAGCATAATAATTAATGCAGGAAAGGACAGAGTTTTTCACTGTTAGTTACATATGAGGGTGTGATGTTGTGCTGTGACCCCAAACAGGAGAAAAATATTGGAACATAAAATTAACTTATGATAGTTTCAGTCCTACAAGGGGAGGCCATGTTTTGATTATCTGTTTTCTCTCTTCATCCATAAATTCACCCTTTGAGCAATAAATAGTTGGTTCACATACAAGGCAATCTTCTTTTGATTAGTTTTCACCTTGTTCCCCCCAAAGCCACATCAAAAAGGTACCAATTTAGATGATGAAGCCAGACCTAATGGCCTCACTGCATCATAGAAAGGCTCCACACTGAATGAGCTACATGGATTCAAAAAGCTAAAAAAGTATTTCCTGGGTTTGAATTTTCCATCAGAAGAGGTATTTTTTTTTCTTTTAAAGAGTCGATTTGAAATCCAGTAAGTTTCTTCATGATTTTATTTCTGTTCTGCTGTATACCTGAAATGGCGACTCAGTTTCTAGCCCATTAGACAACATGTGAGCTAAACCTTCAGACAAATCGGAAAATGGTCCAAAGTCTGAATAGCAATTTAACCAAAAATACATATTGAGTGGCACTGGCACGAGGGATATGGAGGAAAACAGGATGTATTCGTCAGTTTTTTTCTTTATGACAAATAGCTTCAAAAATCTTAATAACTTGCTACAAGTTGGCTGTCATTTCAATGATCTCAACTGGGCTAGACCTGACACTACATAAGGTTCATGTCTGCTCCACACTGTAGGACTCAGTCTGAAAAGGCAGTGGCTCTTTGGGCCATACTTTTTTCATGGATAGTAGCAGCTCAAAAGAGTGGGTGGAAACTCACAGTACATGCCAGTTACCAATTTATTGCCTCTCAGCTCCAAATTTACCCTTTAGTACCTGCTCTGCAATAGTAACCTGGACTCTTTAATCATTTGTCCTTTATGGTAAACATGTCCTTGGACATTACAAGAGGAAGGGACCTTCTTTTCCTGGTTCCTATGTGCTGAGCTTTGCTTTGTCTTGCTTCTACTGCATGGTGCATGTGTGTAGGGACATCTAGTGGTGCTCTGTCCCAGCTGTGTGCTGAGAGTGCACCATCATTCAGAGATCCCACAACCTGGCTCAGGCCCAGTAACCTCCATGACATGACATGGCCTTCTAGTGTGGGCTCGGGTGAACTTCAGGCCTCATACTGGCAGTGGTACCCCAGATCTCTCTGCACATCCACCCAAGAGTCTTGGCTCCCTCGTGCTCCAGCAATTGCTTTCTACAGTCCTCCAACACAGGCACCATATGTTACAGGCTGTGTACCACCTTGCCAGTGAGTGGACTCTAGATATCCTGACTCCCTCTGTGCTCCTACCCATCAGCCTCAGTGACTGTGACTGTGGACGAGTCCAGTTCTGGCCAGGCAACTCAGCAAACTTCTTCACTATGGGCTGTGGCCATACTCTCTCCAATGAGATCTAAACCCCCCTTTGGGCAACAGGCTTTCTTCCAAGTTTTTCCGCCCTTCATTACCCTCTCTTTCTCAGCCTTAAGTTATCCCTTAGAATTCCTTTTATGTCTTTATATTAAACTCCTGCACAACAAATCTTACCCTTGTTTACCACGCCGTTTTCTAACCATTTCCTCTAGAATGGCCTCCCACCATCCTCTCTTTGTTTCAGCTGAAGATGATATCTAAGCTTGAATGCAAAGCAATTTCTTGAAGAATTACTCATTTTCCCTCGGTATATCCCCCGTACACATGAGGTATTCATGATATTAAATTCTGGTTTTTTTTCCTAATAATCTGCCTTTTGCTAGAGGTTCATCCTAACTAAAAACTCAGAAGAAGAGAAGAGAAAATTATTTTTTCTTCCTTTGTACAAACATATGGGAAGTAAATCTCCAGTACTAAATATTCAAATATGAAAAAGAAATCATCACTTGCCACAAAGAGCTTCAAGTCTAACAGAGAAAACCTACGTATAAATGCATAATTTAGAACTCAAGATTATAAGGTGAAACATTGGACATGTAGTCAAGGTATAGAGTTAACAAAAAAAATTATCAATAAAGTTTTTTTTGGGGGGGGAAGGGCATCTGATCTGATCAGGAGACCCATGGTGAATAGCAAGGTGGTGTGCAGAGTTAGACTAAAGGGGGAAGGGACAGAAGAGGCAGAAGGAATAGGAACCGCGGGAAGTCAGAAGGATCCCTACCATGACCTGACATTTCTATAGTATTTCCCGCATTTCAAATTATAATCACATCCATTATTTCATTTGATTTTTAATGAACCTAGTGGAGTTAAACTATAGTGCCAATGCACAGAAATTTTTCCATTTTCTTGAAATGAATCCAAGCTTAGATTATTTTTGCTCAGTGTAGAGCTAAGAGTTGAAAACTGTTTTTATGTGAGAAAAAGACTGTATATATTAGCCCCAAGTGGGAATTGAGAAGAAAAATGTTCTATCCATTCAAATTGTTTCTAAACATAAATCAAACGTGACATTGGCCCCCAAGATATTACGAGCAGCATCGTTTCATCCTTGTTTCTAACAGAGAAATGTTATTGTTTTAAAATTCTGCCAAAATTCCCCAGGGAACAATATTTTCTTCATTTTGCACTTTTATTTCTCACTCTCTGGAAGAAAGCTACAATAACATTGTCTTACACACACACACACACACACACACACACAAACATACACACTCACACACACACTCCTCATTCTCCAAAAATTGAACCCATCTTTCAAGGATAAGTTCTCTGCTTCATTTCTTCATTTTCTCAGGACTCCCACTTTTCATATCCCACTCCCAAACCTGGCTGTGAACCATAATTACTGTGGGAGCTCCTTTAAAATACTATTTTCTTCTGTGTTCCTATTCTAATTCATAATCTCTGGAGCTGGGTCTACATGTTGAAGTTTCCCACATGATTTTAATGTGGTCCAGCATCCATCAACTGGGACTCCCTAATGAATAAACATCTCATGATTAATACTTAACACTTAACTGCTGTCTCATTCATGTATGTTGGCCTACGTTCTATATCACTGCTTCTCAACCTTCAAAGTGCATATGAATTACCTAAACATCTTGTTAAAATGCAGATTCTGAATCGGTGAATCTGGGATGGAGCCTCAGTTTTTGCATTTCGAACAGGTTCCCAGGTGATGCTGATTTTACTAGTCACTGCACCACAACTTGAAGAGCCAGCTTGTAGGTGTTAAACACCTTGGGGACAGACTCATCTCTGCTTTCAGGTTTTCCTTCCTATTTCAAATGATATGATCAATAAGTATTATTCAATTCAAGCCCATTATTTAAAATTATGTGTATTTACAATTCCATGTTTAATTCTTCTCTTTAATACAATTTTATGAAGTGGCTCACCCATTTCCTTTTCCTAAGGTTTTCTACTCTTTTTCTCAGAATCTCAATAATGAAGATTCTATTACCACTTAAGGAAGTTGGCATTTTATCTGCTATTTTTGCTTAGAATTTAAGGTGGAAGGAAAATACAGAGGTACTCATACTTGAAGACAATGTTAGATCATCCAGTAGAGTTCTCCTTAATGCGCAATGTGCAAATCAGTTGCACCAGAATCATCTGGAGCGCCTCTTAAGGCATCTGTACTTCATCTAAACCTCTTATATGAGAATACGTGGTATAGGGGGTTAAGAACGCATGTTCAACAAGCTTCCCAAGCTCAAGCACATTCAAGTTTCAGTAACATCGATTTAACCAGTTTCCTTCTCCTAAAGTTGAGAAAACTGAGATTCAGAGAAGAAGAGGAGGAAGAAGAATACCACAATCAATAGTTGACATTTATCTAGTACATACTGTTGAGGCTCAGAAAATACCTAAAAGTATGGCACCTTGGCATGCTGAGTGCTTTGAGCTGAAGGAGACTGGGAGGGCTTCAGAAGCAAGGTCTCTGACCTTCTACTGCCCTCTTTTCTCCTGTTTCCAGTTCTCTCCCAAAGCATGTCATAGATACAAAAATATCTCTCTCCTGAGGTAGGTTATAAAAACTAGAACTCCTCTCCCCCAAAGCAAGCCATAAAACCTAGAAAGTTCACCAACCTACCTTCCCTGAAAGTAAGTTCATAAGACCCTTGTTCCAGAGGGTTCCTGCCTTATACCCAGGGGAAAGGAATGCAGCACAAAAAGGTCAAGAAGGATCTCAACAGACAGGCCTTTCTGGGTCCTCTCTCTAGTTTATTACCATTTGATTATTTCCTTTTTGTTCAGTCATGTTTCTCCACAAATATCCTCTTCTTTTATGAAACTTAGTATAAAATCATGGTTATACTGGGTAATTTTCTATGGGTCTTTGGGTCTTCATTTCTGAAGTTCCTATGTCATGCAGAACTTAGATAAATTTGTTGTGCTTTTCGCTTGCTAACCTGTCATTTGTTATAGAAGTTTCATGACCATTATTGATGGGTGAGAAAAGGTATTACCTTTTCACCTCTACAGGCTACTGGTCTGATCACCTTACATGACAGTTTGGTTTAATTTTAACTCTCATAACAACCCTAGGAGATAGTATTATTATTTGAGAAAACTAGAGAGATTAGGAAAGTTATCCAAGGTCATACAGCTAGTGGGTGGCAGAATTGTGTCTAGAACCCAGATCTAGGAGGAGAAGGAAGGAAGAGAGTAAATATTAGTTTACTCTTTCCATAATTTACCCTCCAGTTCTCTTGTTCTACTATAAATTATTTTACTAAAGGATTCTTTCACCCCTTTTATGTATCACTTGCCCCCATCTCTTTCTTAGAAATACTCAAAAGAGAACTGAGAGCCACCAGCATTGAGAACCACTCTAACTCATCTCATGTTCCATACCTCTTTTTTACCTTTCAGCATAGCCAGCCCCACCTGCAGTTCAGGCTGCTCTCTTATAGAGATGGTATAAGGATAATTTTGATTTGCTAAGATAAGTTAAAGGGTAATGTTCACAAAAGGTAAAATCATGACTCCAATACAAGTATAAAATGATGTCACATATTTTTATTTAACTCATCCATTAACAGGGAGCTGGAAAAGATGTTACAACCAGCTCATAGAAGAAGGCAAAAAATTATAAATTTATGTACAGTAATGTTGAAATGAGTTTGCAAAGAATGTTCTAAGCCAGGCTCGGTGGCTCAGCCTGTAATCCCGTGCTTTGGGAGGCTGAGGCGAGTGGATTGCCTGAGCCCGCAGGTTCGAGACCTGCCTGGGCAAATTGGCGAGACCTCACCTCTACAATAAATCAAAAAAATTAGCCGAGTGTGGTAGCACACGCCTGTAGTTCCAGCTACTTGGAAGGCTGAGGCGGAAGGATCGCCGGAGCCCAGCAGGTCGAGGCTGTGGTGGCCGGGAGCGGCCACTGCACTCCAGTCTGGGCGACAGAGTGAGACCCCAACTCAAAAAAAAAAAATGTAGCCGGGCTCGGTGGCTCAGCCTGTAATCCCTCGCCTGAGGAGGCTGAGGTGAGTG
This sequence comes from Tarsius wallacei, assembly GCA_963574415.1. NCBI lineage: Eukaryota > Metazoa > Chordata > Mammalia > Primates > Tarsiidae > Tarsius > Tarsius wallacei. The sequence goes on from CAUYQG010177011.1 coordinate 10,766, forward strand.
GATTGCCTGAGCCCGCGGGTTCGAGACCCGCCTGGGTAACCTGGCGAGACCTCATCTCTACAATAAATCAAAAAATCAGCCGGGCGTGGTACTCGCGCGCCTGTAGTTCCAGCTACGTGGAAGGCTGAGGCGGAAGGATCGCCGGAGCCCAGCAGGTCGAGGCTGCGGTGGCCGGGAGCGGCCACTGCACTCCAGTCTGGGCAACAGAGTGAGACTCCGACTCAAAAAAAAAAAAAGATTTTTTTCAGATTTTCGAATGTTTTCACATATTTAATGAGATATCTTAGGGATGGCACTCAAGTCTAACCATGAAATTTTTTTATGTATCATATAACATTATACAAATAGCCTGAAGGTAACTTAATTTTTCCCTTGAGGACGCTGAGTAAACTATGTGTGGTATGCCTATGTTTTGACTGCAAGTTGTCACATGAGGTCAGGTGTTGAATTTTCCAGTTGTAACATGATGTCAGTGCTACATCATGTAGCACCTCCTTTCCAGCGCTACAATGCTATTATCACATTAGTTCCTCAGTTGTAGTTTCAGAGTGTAGACTAGGGGTGAAATAGCAAAGTGTATATAAGATACCTCCAGATTGACGGAGTAATAGGGAGAAAAAAAGCCTGGAGAAACATCTCACTAGAGTAAAAATCAATACGTTTTGGATTTTGGAGCATTTTGTATTTCAGGTTTTCAGATCAGAGATGCTCAACCTCTATGAATTTACCTAAATTTAAAATTTATAGCAATAGTACACAGTACTATTTTCAAACTTAGAAAATAAATGATAAATGTATAAATTCTAGCTTACTTTTGGTTAAGATTTGCAATTACAAAGTTGGGCTCCAATGTTCTGAAGTCTGTATATATTAATTACATTGGTAATGCCGTATCAGATCTACAAATTAAGTTTATTATCTTAAGTCAATTTCAGTTAGACTTTATATCTCTAAAATGATTTGCTTTTAGAAATACCTCTTCTCTCTTTACACAGTAATGAAATAGGGGAAAGTAAATATACTGCCATGATTTTACAGATATTGTACAAAGTCTAAAACTGCTATTTTCATGATAGTAACAGGAAGCCTGCTTAAGGTCTGTGACTGAAAGGGTGAAAGGGTAAAGAAAGGATGCAAAGTTCTCATATCATAGATTAAAAAAAAAAATAGGTCAGACAAAGCAAGATAATGGTGGAAGGAAATGACAATTGGTGATCTGGGAAGCAAAATCTGAACACAGCACTCTGAAAATACTCAAGATGGCCAAGGTGTGGGTAGAGTCATTCATCTCTCTGGGAGCTATTCCTTCTTAAGAAATGGAAGAGAAAAACTAGATAATGATAAAGGCACCTTCTTTCCAGCGCTACAATGCTGTTATCACATTAGTTCCTCAGCTGTAGTTTCAGAGTGTAGACTAGGGGTGAAATAGCAAAGTGTATATAAGATACCTCCAGACTGACGGAGTAATAGGGAGAAAAGAAGCCTGGAGAAACATCTCAGTAGAGTAAAAGTACTAGTAAGGATTTCCACAATCAGGGTTACCACTAAAGTTCAAAAAATAAAATATAAAAGATCCTTGGAAACATTTGAGAAGATACCTACATTAAACAATAAATGAGAAGAAAGCATTTAAAAAAAATATTAGCACAAAAGAAAACATATTTATGTGTTCTTAATTTTGCTTCTCAGAAAGATGGATATGGTGCCTGAAAATTTGTTCAGAATATTATAACCAAGGAAATAAAGATGTTAATGTGTGCATCCATAGGTGTTTAGGCACATGTATGTGCATATATGATGCATGTGATACATATGATGTGCATATTGATGTGCATTGTTATTGAAATTGACTTATTTCTCATAATCACTGTATTAACACGTGTAACACATATAATGTAACTTGCCTAATGTCCATTCACATTGAAAGTAATAGATAAGAAATATAGATGCCATTTGCATATTCTGCATTCATTGTGCTTTATCGATATTGTTAGCTATGGTCAATACAGAAAAAGAAGTCAATATTAAACCTGGCAAATATTAATAGTATTTGATAGGTACTTTGGTGGTGTTTTGAAAAAAATACTCATGGAGGAAGAGACAAACAAGGAAAATATGATAGTTTCACTTATACTTTTAGTGAATAATTACAAAAAATAAAATGACTTCAAGATATTTTACTAATCTACTTCACTGTTATTTTATAGTTTATCTTACACCAAAAGTGAACAAAGAGATGTAGTGTTTTTCTGTCCGTAAAATATTGACTCATCTTAAGTATTATTCTTATAGAAAATCATACACAATTAGCTAAGAAAGTCTAGAAATTTTTGAACTTTTTTATGAAGCATAGTCATGTCTCCAAATCCAGTCTCCAATCTTAGTATTTTGGTGTGTTTCTTTTCAGTGTTTCTGGAAAGCATTTTGCATAGTGATTACGAGCATGGACTCTCTGGCCAGATTGTCTGGCATTAAATTTCAAGTCACCAAATTGGGGCAAGTTATTAAATGTCTCAGCTACAAGTGTGAATTCATCTCTCTGTGTTCTTGTATGGATTAAATAAGATGAAATATACAAAGAATTTAAAGGCATGCCTAAAACATAGGAAGTACAGAATAGGTAGGTTCATGTTCTGTTTCTCCAAGACAATCTCAATTTAGGCCTGTTGTTCCAGACTATTTATATGGAAGGCCTCTTTCACCCTCAGTAGTGTCCTTGTTTGGATAGTAAATTTTATGTTCACCCCATATTTCAAAATTTGTTATTAATTTTTCCGGCCATATACATAATTTTTATATGGTTGAAGTGATATATAAACAGTCTTAATCTTGTTTTGGTAGCCTTTACATGGTATAATTAGAATTTTCCCATGTCAATCAATTTTTCACCAGAAATTTTTAATATTTGTGTATGATCCTGTAGAATGAATATCCCAGAATTCACCCACTCAGATAATACTGTGGTAAATATCTGTACCCATATACTTTGACTATCCTATTGAATTAGTTACTATGGTAAAATTTACATTATTGGGTCAAAAGTAATGAATATTTGCTAGGACTTTAATAATGCTATATATCTGCAGGCATGAAGGATGTCAAAATATACTTAGGCAAGAAATAAGGCAACCAAAGTACCTCTGCCCAGGCTTTTGCTGAAATTGCATTTCAGAGTTAACATTACACAGAAACTTAGGTTGATTCTTTCATTTGACCTTTATTTGCCAATGCCCTTTTTATCTTGTATTGGTAATGATATTCAAGTTTCTTGTCTGCTTGGTATTCCTACACCACATCCTAGCTGTCATTTTGTGCTAATTTTCCATAAATTATCTAGCAAAAACAAACCACTCAATAACAAAGAATGAATTGAGTGAATGACCCCTTTGACTTATGATTTCTGGAGCTGGAGATCTCCTGTGGCTAAAGGAAAATATTCAACATGTCAAACATCAGTTCTGAAATTATCAGGTAATCTCAAATCTCCAAGGCTGTTGCTGTGGGTTCCAAGAGATTTGCAGTGTTGTTTTAAAGGAAATAGGAAATGTCAGACTTTGTCTCTATGGTTTGGTCTCCTGAGTAACAGCTTGTATGTGTCCTTTATTGGATGCCCTTTTGTCTACATAAAACAGAAATATTCAGTCTGTTTGGAATCTGTGCTCTCCTATTTGATTCTGATCAGGCTTGACAATTTCATATCTTCCCTTTGTTTGCATGTTCCCAGTATTGTAACGTTTGCTTCTGTAGCTACGTTTAAAGCATACTAAGGTACTTTTTAACAGTAATTAATACTTTATAGTACCACTAGATAGAGGTATGTTAAAAAGATAACTTTTGTGTTTTAATCAAGAAAATAAAAAATAAGAGCTGATATTTTAGAACATTTCAGATTATAATATATTTATAATTGTAAGGAGAGTTGGTACTTTTAAATTTAAAGGTCTTTGCTTAGTAATACATTTATATTTCATTTAATCACATTGTTTAAAAATATTTTTTTCCTTGGATAACATCTCTGTTTGTTCTTCATTTCTTCATTTTGAAGAATTTAATTTGCTATTTCAAAACATTTTCTTCTTTAAAGTACCTTGTAACTTTTCTCTTTCTTTCTTGAATCATATTTTCTAGGGTTTCCTTTGTAATGTTTAAAGACTTTTTATTTTGAAATAATTACACAGTCAGAAGAAATACAAAGCAAAATGCAGAGAAGCCCCATTTATCATCATTCAGCTTCCCCCAATGATAACACTTTATATAACTGTGTTGCATTGTCAAAACCAGGAAATTGATAATGGCATAATACAATTAACTAGACTAGTTAGGTATATGGGAATTTGGATTAATTTGCAGCAGTCTTTGTAATCATATAAGCTATCTACAAGTCATGTTTGCATAAGGAGTAACTAACCTTCATATTTTATATGATAATAAAATATTATTATCAGTATTTATTTTGGTTGGCTCTGTATATCTCCTTCATATCTATGATTGGAGAAAAATGGATCATCCTAAAAAGAGTACTTTGTGTTCATTCTCGTGACCAAAATAATAGTAACTAATATTTGTTTCACTTAGTATACACAGAAACCCTAAAATTAGAACACATTATAGTTATTTTAGGAATGAGATACTAGAAGTTCAAGAAGACGTAATGAATTATCAAATCTACATTATGAATTAGAGACTGAAATAGGTCTCAAATTCAATTTTGTGATGATTACAGGCAGCCTTTGTGATAAATAGACTGTGGTTTTTCTGCTCAATCATATAATCTCATATAGAGATGGGGTACATCTTTTAGGCAGAGTGGCACAAACTTCCTTAGTGTTTTTCATGTGGCAATGATCACACAGACCTTAATTACTATAATTATTACATATAGTACTTAATCACTATAATTAAATTATTAGCTTAAATTATAGTTATAATCACTACAGTTAAATTATTAGTTTTATTGTATTGTTAATCATTTTTTCTCTTTTTTATATAAATATTTCTTATCTGTATTTTCATCTTATGATTTTGACTAGAAGTAAATAATAATAAAAGTACTTGTCGGTATAATATAGTTATTTTAATCATTGTAAGAATATATTATTAAATTTTATCACAGACTTGCTAAATAGCATTAAGTAAATATCTTACTTTGGGCTGCTATAACCTAACACCTAGTCTTGGTGGTTTATAAACAATAGAAGTGTATTCCCTATAATTTTGGAGACTGGGAAATCAAAGACCAAGGCACAGCAGATTTAGTGTCTGGTGAAGACCTGCATCCTGGTTCTCAGAAGGTATCCTTTCACAATAACCTCTCATGGGGTAGAGGAAAGGGAGTTAGTTCATCTGGGCCCCTTTTGTAAGGGTACTAACCCAATTCATGAAGGACTCATCCTCAATACCCAATTGCCTCCCAAAGGCCCCACCTCCAAATACCATGGAATTGGGGTTTAGTATTTTAACATAAGAATTTGAGGAGAATACAAACACTCAATCTATATCAGCAAATGTGCAATATAAAGTAAATTAACAGGTTTGTTGTTATGTTGTATTATCTTAGTATACATTTCTTAGTATTAAACCATCCTTATATGCCCAAATTTGAATTCCAAATCATTGGGTTGGGTGATTTCTTAGTAAGTGTAAAATTCATTATGTTTCCTTTTAGTTAAGGATATTTTAACTACACTCATGAACTGTTGAATTATTTTGTTCTTTTTGTATTTATCATGAGTTGGTAATAGTAATATTTGCTTTATGAAATGAACTGGAAAGGAAGCCAATTTTTTTCTGTATTTCTATACATATTTCATAGTTTGGTCTCCTTTTTCAGATTTTTTTTTTTTAAAGATGTTCACCGATAAAACTTTGATAAGGGTTTTTAAAATAATGTTTTAAGTTTTTTGCAAAAAAAAATGAGATGTTTAACCTATTTATTATTTGTAAAGTTAATTCAAGATTTATTTACCCAATTCATGTTCATTTTAGTGAAACATGTATTCAGTTTTCTAGAACAGTATTCTCCATATTTAGAACAATTTCTGCATTTCCTATATGTGTTTTTCCATTTTAAATTTTGTTTTCTCAGTTTTTGTTATTACATTTGAAATACTTTTAAATATTATGCGCTATCTGTTAAAAAATGAACTCGTGTATAAATTTTGACTTTTTTGTTTATAATTCATTGACTTTTAACTTAATATTTAATTAGTATTCCTTATGATTTGCTTATATATGTTTTACTGTACCACTTCTAAATTCTTTACATTTATGATTATTTAAAAATTTTTATTACCAACTGAGAATATGTATGGCTGTGCATCATCTTTTGAGTTTATTTTGGGATATTTCTAATGATTGATTGGATTTCTTTGTTTTTAAAGAAGAATAATATAAGGGAATCTATTTTTAAATATTCTTAGAAGAGTGATTGTGGGAGTACTGTTTTAACTTGCCCTTATTTTCTATTTTTATTGAATTTTGAGTAGGTAACCCCATATAGTTTGTGTTTTTAAAACATATAGATACTTTTATATAATCCACTTCTAAATTTCTTTTTCTTTTCTTTCTTTCTTTTTCTTTCTTTTAAAAATGTGGGGTATAATTCAGGGTGTGGTATACAAATGTTCATTATGCTGGTACCCTTGCTGATGAGGTGTGCCCCTCCTTCCCCTGGCAGTTTCTCTCAACTGCCTATCCCACCCCCCACCCACCCCCTGGCATATTCCCACTACTGCCAATTCCTTTCTTATAGTATTATTATAATTGCTCCAAGTCCGCTTATGAGTGACAGCATGTGGTGCTCTGTTCTTTGTTTCTGTGATAGATCACTGAGTATAATAGACTCTAAATCCATCCAAGTTGCTGAGAAGTCCATATGTTTGTCCTTCTTTATGGCTGCATAATATTCCATTGTGTATGTGTACCATTAAAAAAAAAAATCAGTCCAGTTTCGATGGGCAGCGTGGTTGGTTCCATGTTTTTGTTACTGTGAGAAGAACTACAACAAACATGTGTGTACAGTATCTTTTTGGCAGAATGACTTGAGTTCCTCCGTGTATATTCCCAATAAAGGGATTGCTAGGTCATATGGAAGGTCAATTTCTAGTTCTTTCAGAAATCACCACACTGTCTTCCAAAGAGATTGCACTAGTTTACATTCCCACCAACATGTAGAAACATTCCTTTTTCTTCACATCCTCACCAGCATCTGTTGTTGTTTGTTTTATTAATGATGACCATTCTTACTGGGGTTAGGTGGTATCTCAATGTGGTTTTAATTTGCATTTCTCTGATGATTAGTGTGACTGAGCACTTTTTCATGTGTCGGTTGGCTGCCCACATATCTTCTTTTGAGAAGCGCTTTTAAATTTTCAATGGAAACTTTTATTGTTTTCCTCTCTTTTCCATGTGATAGATTTTCCATTAAATTCTATATTATCTAAAATCAGTGTTGATACCCATCCTCTCTGAGTTTTATTTTCTTTATTAATCTTTCTTCATTTTTATATTGTTAAACTTTCAGGAACAGTTTGCATATTTTCTGGAAGTAGTTTAGAGTTTGATGTTTTGTATGTTTGGGCTTTTTTTTTTGTAATTTCGCTTTTAGAGTCTTTATTTCCAATAGTAAATGTTTCTTCTATCATGGAATATGTTTTTGATTTTATGTCTTCTAATGTTAAAGATGTACATATTCAACCTTATTACCATTGAATATTACTCGTTCAACACTCAACTAATACTTATTAACAACTGTATTATAGATAGGTTTTTATACATTAGTGAATAAAACATACAAAAATCCCTTCTGTACGAGAAGCCATCACAATGTAAACTAATAACTTGGATTTTTAGAAGATGATGCATACTAAGAGAAAAATAAATTAGGATAGGAAGATAAAGATTGATGACAATAGAAGTAGGGTAGTGTTACAGTTACTATTCCTGCTTAAGAAACTACCCTATAATTTAATAAATTAAAACAACAATAGTTTATTATATCTCATGGATTCTTTATCTATAAGTTGGCAATTCCAGCAGGACTCATCTGAGTGGTTCTTCTGCTCCTACGACTTTAACTAGGGTGTCTCAGTGCTGCCTAGCTGGCAACCAAACCAGTCTAGAGAGTCCAAGGTTGCTTTTTTCTATGTCTTATAAATTGTTGGGGTTAGCTGGAAGGCAGGGCTTACACGGGAGGACTCTACTGAGGTGCATGCACAGGGTTTCTCCATCATGGTGGCTTAGGTTTTGGACTTACATGGTGGCTGGCTTTCTACTTCCCAAGAGAGCAAGGTGGGAACTGTCTGATCCCTTATGCCTTAGAAGTCATATAGAATTACTTGTCAACTCTACTGGCTGAAGCAGTTACAAACACACCCAGATTCAAGGGAAGAAGACAATGACCTATTTTTTGATGAGAAGAATGTCAGTCTATTCTTGGACTGTTTAAAAATGTTACACGTGACAATTATATATCAAGTGGAAGGCATTTGAGGAGAAATTTGAAGGAAATAAGGAAAGATCATGCTCTGCTGAGAAAAAAGAGCTCCAAAGGAGAACAGCGAATGCAAAACTCCTAAATCAGAGTGTGCAGTCATGTGCAGTCATCCTTAGAATTAGCATCACGGAAGCCAGTGTAGTTGGAGCAGAATGACAAAGGGGAAGAGTATTGGTAGATAATGCCAGGTAAATCAAGGGAAGAAGATAGCTCATGAAGCAAGGTTTTGTAGACCATTTTATGGACTTCGGCTATTCCTCAAACTGAGATGAGAGCCACTGAGAAGTTTTAAGCAAAGAAGTTATATGATCTGAATTATGTTTACAAGATCTCTCTGGATTGGGAGAAGAGAACGGTCAGGAGGCTTTTGCAATAATCAGAAAAGGAGATGAGTGAGGCTTGGACTAGGATGGTCATATTGGAAGTGCTCACATGTGGTTGGAGCTATACATTTTGAGTAGAGTCTACAGGAATGTTTAATGCTACCAGTTGAGAGTGAATAGTGCTATCATTATTCAGTGTTAGAGGTGAGATATAGAATGTTCCTAACAACTTTTAGTATTTTGTTTTTTTACTTCGAATATGAAATGCAATTATAAAGATAGTATTATTCAATATTTATTTTTCTCTTGCAACTATACTTTAAAACATTAATGTGGTAAGCAATAATAAAATATATAAAATGAACCTTAAAACTAACTGAATCAATTGCCTCTTTCCAAGGTTTTGGTTCTGCAACTTCCTTTTGAAACATTATTTTGATTATTTTTTCCAATATATACCTATATGCATCTGAGTAAATTTTTATTGAAAGGATAAATCAGTGCCATCCATAAATACAGATGCCATTGCTTTGCATTCAGATAGAGACAACCTGATAGATAAACATTCTTGGTGATATTCTTATTCTCTTAAAAGCTTCGTGTCTTTGAATAGCGTTAACTAAGCAGAAGAAAATCTAATACAAACCTGACATTATTTTAAAATAAACTTTGTCATTATTTTTAAAATTCAGGAGTATTGCTAGTTTCTTTCCAAATATAGGTAATGCCTTATTTTTCCCTCCACCCCCACTAGAATCTGGTTAGTCTTTCTATTATTATTCACACCTCAGTTGTTTTGGTTATTGTTTCAGATCTCATTGCCTGTGTTTCTTTTTCTGGCACACAATTATTCTTGAATTGAAACTCTTGCCTCTGGCATACCCATCTGCCTTCTTCTCTGTCATTATTTTATCTCTTCCTTTTTTCCCCAGGGCTCTGATTCAATTACTGCTTGAAGTTTTTGGTGTGTCAGTATTCCCTCCATGGATTCCACTGTGGATAGACAGTCTGCTCTTTCATTTCAGTTTTTTGTATAAGCTACCTAATCTCAGCCATCTCCCATTTTCCATATGGGCCTATTTTGTCATTATAACTTTCATCTCCTATTTCCTAATGCTGTGCCTTTCTACATACTGTTCATAGTTAAATAGTTAAAAACAATTTTCTATGTATTTCTTCTGGTTTGACAGATTTTTTAAAAAATGATATTCTCTCCCCATGAGGCTTGAGCATGGTATTTTCTTTCCCTTTCTTTGCAGGATGATTTTTGGGGCTGTTTTTCTGTTATATTTACCACACTCTGCTTATCTACAATGTAGTGATATTTATCCAAAATTAGCATTTGGTATCAAAAAGAAATGATCTTTTTTTTTTTTCCATTAGTTCCTTTACCTTTAAGAAGATGGCTGAGGCCCTTTTTCTGATCTACAATGGAGCAAATGTTGATATGTACAGCTTTTCTCAGTCACCAGCAAATATTTATTGGAATAGCTCAACTAAGCTAAGGCGAAAATCTGTTGTATATCTGTCTGACTCGTGGTAAAATACATATAAAATATCCAGCATGTGTATAAAGTGCTGGGTGGAGGTGGTAGCAAGAAGAAGTACTGCTTTGTAAATTTATACACATTATTGATTTCTGAGTGGGGGTTCTGAAGGAAGGTTGTAGTTTATTTGAAAATTAATCTATTTTTTTTTAGTTGAGGTCTCACTTTGTCTCCCAGGCTGGAGTGCAGAGGCATGCTCCTGGCCATCACAGCCTGGACCTGCTGGGCTCAGGTGATCCTTCTGCCTCAGCCTTCCAAGTAGCTGGAACTACAGGCATGCGCTACCACAGCCGGCTAATTTTTTTTTTTTTTTTTGATTTATTGTAGAGACAAGGTCTCACCATGTTGCCCAGGCTGGTCTCGAGTCCACGGGCTTAGGTAAATCTCTCACCTCAGTCTCCCAAAGTGCTGAGATTATAGGCTTGAGCCACTGTGCCTGGTCTGGAAATTAATCTTAAATGGCTGGCTAGTTGGTGCAAGTTGTTTGTTTATTGGTAGTTTTCTGTTTTGCTTTATAATCCCTCTCCATTGTTCCCATACTTTGTTGGGATTTTTTTTGTTTTGTTTTGTTTCTTGAGTTGGAGTCTCACTCTGTTGCCCAGGTTGGAGTGCAGTGGCATGCTCACGGCCGCCACTGCCTCAACCTGCTGAGTTTAGGCAATCCTTCCACTTTAACCTTCCAAGTAGCTGGAACTACAAGGTACACCCTACCAAGCCCGGCTTATTTTTTGATTTATTGTAGAGACGAGGTCTCACCAAGTTGTCGAGGCTGATCTCGAACCCCTGGGCTCAGGCAATCCTCTTGCCTTGGCCTCCCAAAGTGCTGGGATTACAGGCTGAGCCACTGCACCCCAGCCCCCAAGCTTTGTTAATATCCCATTGTACTAAATAGTAATGTGTAACACAGGGAAGGGATGGAAAGAAAAAAGACTGGGTTCAAGCTACGGGGGAAGCAACAGAGGAAGAGAAGAATGCCTGGAAGAAGAATACCAGGAAGACTGTTACTAAGATGTGGGCTATTGGGGTTACCAATTACTTCTAGCACCCAGACTACTGCCTCCCTTCTGAGGCTTTCTTGAGGGAACTATGTGACTAGGCGTAACAGGCCCCTCATATATCTTTTTTTTTTTAAATTGTTGTTTCTGTCTTCTAAGGAGTTTAGCTATGTAATATATATGGGAGTGGCCAGTAGCTGGCCCTTCCAAAAGCAAGAAGGAACCTATAAAGAGACAACTGCCCATTCTCTGGGAAATCTAAGAGTTTGACTCAGGGGACAAGCTGAGGAGAATCTTACATGATTTTCATATTGACAAAATTCTGCTCCGTGAAATAAAATGTGGGTGGGACTGTTCTTATAGTTAGTAAAAATATCTTATAGATTAGTCTAAATATTTCTTTTCTTTTTTCTTTTTTGAGTTGGAGTCTCACTCTGTCGCCCAGGCTGGAGTACAGTGGCAAGCTCCCCGCCACCGCAGCCTTGACCTGCTGGGCTCAGGAGATCCTTCTGCCTCAACTTCAAAGTAGATGGAATTACAGGCATGTGCTATCACGACAGGCTTATTTTTGACTTATTGTAGAAATGAGGTCTCACTAATTTTCCCAGGCTGGTCTCAAACCCCTGAGCTTAGGCAGTCCTCTCACCTCAGGCTTTCAAAGTGCTGGGATTACAGCTTGAGCCTCTGTGCCTGGCCTACTAATTTCTTTCTTTCTTTTTTTTTTTTTTTAAATGGGAACTGGGATGGGATTCCAGTCCAAACTACCATCCAGATATATGCTATTTATATTTGGACAAAATGAGCATTAAAATGAAATTACACATTCGTGGGATTTGTAACTAGAGTCAGTACTACCTAGGAATGACTCATAATTTTTATAAGGACCAACTCAGGGAAAAATAAATCATTGCTTGGAAATTATTTTTTAGTTTACTTTAGTATCATATATTAACTAAGATAACAAATAAGCATTTAGTTCTCATAATCCAAGCAATTTTCCAAGCCCTGGATCTAGAGAATGTTTCAAACAGGCATACTACTTGACCTCAGAGAATGTACAGTCAAGAAGGGAGTTAAGGTTATTAACTAAATCATTGCATAATTAATTCCTTCATTACAATGATGATAGGTACATCCTGGAAAATAAAGTGTTACCAAGCAATAGGTACAAAGTGTCAACCTTAATAGCAAACAGAGAGGATCTTTAAAAGAAAATAATGTTTGTTCATGCACAGGGCACTTCAATGGGAATACATATGCCAGAGTAAACTATGCTTGTATTCAAGGCGGTAAAGGAAGACAAAGGTTTTCAAAGGAAAAAATATGAGGACTGTAATTATCCTTGACTACAAAGGTCAGTAACAAGAGTGGTTTTGGTCCGAGGTTGAACAGGTGGTTGCTGGGCAGATGCCCTTGCAGAAGTATTTTTTTGTGTGTGAAGTGTAATGGCCTTTTTGCAAGGTCATGGTTTTTGCAGTCTTTTGTGATGGTTCTTGTTATTGGGCATCAATACATGTGAACTCTCCCTTCATGGCCAGAAGGTTCCATTTGACAGGCTCTATTTTGTTTTTGTTTTTTTAATATATATGACTCCACTTTAATTCTGAAAACTTTCACATGTACCTTTTGTGACCAAGATCTTTATCTAAAAACATCACTGACTAATCATCCTGTAGTTAACTTTCCATCATCTCTTGGAGCTGAAATGGACCTGTCCTGGGTTGTTGGTCTGGTCTCACACTGGAGGAAGTGAATGGTGATTAGGTGTCAGAGCCAAAACCCTTTAGCTACATTTGAACACAAGGGGAGTTTTGAAAGTATTGGTTCTCAGGCTAAATCTTCCTAGAGTCCATTTTAAGTTCAATTTTGTCTATTCTGTAGTCATTTACTGTCCTTACAAAGTGCTGTGCCTGCATTATTCTGTTAGGAGTTGCACTACAGAAATTTAACAAGTAGCAGATACAAAGTTTAAAACAGGAAAGTACAGGCCAGGTGCGGTGGCTCAGTCTGTGATCTCAGCACTTTAGGAGGCTGAGGTGAGAGGATTGCCTGAGCCTGGGGGTTTGAGACCAGCCTGGGCAACTAGCTGAGACCGTTTCTCTACCATAAATCACAAAAATTAGCCGGACGTGGTGGCGTGTGTCTGTAGTTCCAGCTACTTGAAAGACTGAGTTGGAAGGATCACCTAAGCCCAGCAAGCGAGGCTGCAGTGGCCATGAGTGTGCCACTGCACTCCAGCCTGGGCAACAGAGTGAGACTCCAACTCAAAAAAAAAAAAAAGGGAAAGTACAATACAAAATTAACAGTTATATGACAACCCCAGTTTGCATAATGGTTTTGAACCATGAATCTATGAGCCATGAATCTATGCTTAAAGACAATCAATTGACTAAATCAAATGATCATTATCTTGTCAAGTGAAAAATGTAGGCATTTAGGGGGTAAAAGTCTGATGATTTGGAGGGTTGTTCTGATGTTTTGGAAAAAGCCGTTTATAGTATGACAACATCAACTTCACATCCTGGTTTGCAGTTTGAATCACTCTGATTATGGCATCATGTAGTTTGGTGAAATTTGTTCCTTAAAATTAACCTGATTTCAGGATTTCTTATAAGGACTCAGGAACAGAGCAGCTCCCATTTTTAGGAGTTTTGTGGAAGAAAGTTGGATTGGAGGAATCTAGAAGAATTCAGTATCTAATCTAGTCTATAAGTAAATAACAAGAACTCTACACAGAACTACATTCTAATATAGGTATATATTATAGCTTTTTTTAAAAAATAGAAACATGGCTTTTTCTTTCTACACTAATCATGTAGGAATCTCATATTTAAAAACCTCTTGAGACTATGAAGCCTAACCAAGGAAGACTTTAGATTTTACATTCAGTCTTAGGTTCTTGGGCTTGCCAGGAAGTGACAATTGTTGAGTTTCACTGTAAGTCTGGGAACACTTGAAGCCAGGCATTGTATGCACATTCTCAAGTATGATATACTAGTCAAAGCCCTGGTAATATAACCAATGTTTTCAATTGTATCCTGCTATAAAAGAAGCAACTTTTAATCAAATTTATGCAAATAACTATTTTGCCATAAAAATAAGAATACAGTTTCTGCATTTTGGAGGGATCAAGTAAAGAGTAAAGGCAAAAAGTTTTCACGTTTGTTAAGAGAAAGCATATTTTTCCAAATTGCTATAAACCTAAATAACTTAAGAAAAAAATTTTTCTTAAATCTGGAAAATGGAACATTTAAGTAAAGAACCAACAGTGTTGTAAGTCATAAAAACATTATCTTCATCAGTTACTAAACCTCATAAAATTAATTTTTATTCTCCTTGACTTTGATTAGCAATTTCTGAATTCATCAGTTTCTTCATTAGAAAGTTTTAGAAAATCATGTAGTACACTTATCTTAAAGGCATTAGAAACCTGTATTTAAGAGTACTTGTTAGAGTGTTTTCCATGAATCTGATTGAAGATGCCTCTAGAGAGAATTCAAGACAATATTTGTGAGTGATACAAACTTAGAACAATCATAGTTAAAAATATAATAAAAGTTTTCAATTGACAAGAAAATTTAGTTGTTTCTATTGCATATAACATCTCAAAATAATAATCCAAATCATGACTAACAGCATCACATCAGGACTTTCAGACTTTTATAAATTTCACATAGCCTTTAGAATATTCTCATTATATATAGTCATTTAAATATAAGCTTAAAGAAGATTTAATATACAATCAAAATTATGAATTGTAATATTAAATTTTTATAAATTTGTATGATACATATGTTTTATAAATTTATATAAATACATATTGATAACACACAAGTCATTTTACTTTAAAATAAAAATTTACCAGATAAGATTATTTCTTATACAAAATTATTCTTTTATATTTTCAATTTTTCTTATCAAAAATACATCTTCATACTCATAACTTTTTTACATTTCTCTCTCTCCTACTTACTGACTTCTTCCAATCTTGTTTTGATTTTTTCCTAAATTTTTGTTTTAAAATAATCTTTAAGCCAGGCTTGGTGGCTCAGCCTGTAATCCCACGCTTTGGGAGGCTGAGGTGAGTGGATTGCCTGAGCCCGTGGGTTTGAGACCCACCTGGGCAACGTGGCGAGACCTCATCTCTACAATAAATCAAAAAATCAGCCGGGCATGGTAGTGTGTGCCTGTAATTCCAGCTACTCGGAAGGCTGAGGCGGAAGGATCACCGGAGCCCAGTGGGTCGAGGCTGCAGTGGCCACTGCACTCCAGTCTGGGCAACAGAGTGAGACTCCAACTCAAAAAAAAAAAAAAATCTTTAAATAAACTCCAGGTTAGACAAAATTATCGTTTTTCTCAGTGATGTACATATTTTTATGTTTTTAAAATAATTATTCTTTAAACATACGTCTTATTTTTGGCAAACTTTATACACAGAATTATATATACAGTGATTATAATTTTAACTCTTAATAAACTTAAATTTTATTGAAAACCTAGAAAACAAGCAATTTTGAGCTGTCACATATCAGTATTTTATAGATGAAAATTATTTAATAATTTTAGAAACATATTTCCCTAAAACATAATTTTTATGTGTTTTAATCAGCCCAACTATATTTAGTCTTTATATAAAATTCAAGAAGCCAAGAACACAATTATATTCATGTTCAACAATTTATGTTTTCAGTTTTTCATCTTATTTAACTATGACCCAGACATTTAATGAGCATTTATCACATAATTTAATAAACATATTCTCCTTTAGGGTCACCAAGTTTGTTTGTCTTTAACAATTATACCTAGATGCTTATAAAAACTGAGATGTTAGGCAAAGCTTGTCATCAATTCACACTTTTTCCCTGTTACCCATTTTTGTAGCCTGTGATCATCAGTTGTTCTCCTAAGTAAGAACCCTACAATTACATACATGGGTATTTTGCAGATATTTCAGATGATACAACTGTTCTTATTAGACCAACAATATTAAATTGGTCTTATGTATTAAAGAATTACACAAAGATCATTCTGCTTATAGAATGTTCTGTTTATAGACTGGATTTATAGTCACAAACCTTTTTGTCAAACCCTGACACCTCAAAAGATATATCAGAGACAAATATAATCCTGGCTGAGCAGTACACCCTGGCAAAAATGTATGCTGACAATTCTGAAGACATTTGTATTTTTATTTCATGAACAAATTAAAAACCAACTTATTTATCAATCATGTGAATCATAAGTAATTTGGGTTAATTACTATATACTTTATATGAGCGCTGATATATCTAAATTAATCTAAATATAATTTTAAGGCATTTCTAACCCACTCTGCCAGTTTTTATCATGTAGACACAACATATACCATAATACATATACATTTGCATGAACTTACCTAAACCCATATACATACACAAAGATCTTATAGCTTCATTTTAGAATATAGTCACGAGATATTAACAAAAAATACAATTTATAAAAAACAGTTGGATCCAAATTATATTTCTGGCAAAATATTTACATGGATAAATTTTATTTGCCTTGATAAATAATTTTATGATGCCTATGAAACAAAACTTTGGGTAAAACAGTTTTTGTTAACTTTCTCTTAACCTCTTCTTTTTAGCTTCAAGTGAGTTTAGGGTTGAATATTCAAATATTTGCATTTTAGCTAGGAATGGCTGAATTGTATAAGAAAAAAATCTGCAAGTGTTCTTTAGATTTCAGTAACAAATATACCCTTGTTTGCTGGTCTGGTTTACTTGACTAGTCATTGTGGGCAAGGAAGCAGTTTAGTAGAGGTGTTTTTTTTTAGTTTTTTTTTTTTTCCAGTTTTTTTCTGGTTCTTGTGTGATAAATAAAGCAATGTTTATGTTGTATAAAATACCTTACGTTATTGCTCTGAGATCAAGATTTTGACCTTTCATTTGAAAGTCTAACTTTTACAAACATTTATCTAGTTATTATTATTATTTTTTAGACTATCAATTCTTCAGTCAGTGGTTCCATTACCCTAGGCAACTGTTAGTCTGGCAGACCTAGATTTACATTTTCAAAAGGTGTTTAAGTTGTTAGTTTCCATGGGGCTATTCTAAGTTGTAAAATAATCGGTTTGAAAGACTTTTAAGAATCTTTTAAAAAAATCTCGGCTGGAATGTTGTTATCAGTATATTTTACTTCAATACCTGCAATAAAGCCAGTAGTTGGAATGGCAGAAAAGAGAGAGGAAAAACTTCAAAAACTCTGCATGTTAATTTTACAGTTGTGTTCTCTGAATTTTGTATGAAAACAAAGACAAAAAGAAACTTAGGGAGTTCGAATGGTCCCCTTGGTGGCCACTGATACAAAAATGTGCAGGAAGACAAACCAAGTATCTGGCTGGGGACCCAGAAAGTTTGGCATACTTTAATATTTGAGAATCCCATTCCATTTTTTAATAATCTCTCAAGAGCAAAATCCCA
The DNA here is from genome assembly GCA_963574415.1 of Tarsius wallacei. Taxonomy (NCBI): domain Eukaryota; kingdom Metazoa; phylum Chordata; class Mammalia; order Primates; family Tarsiidae; genus Tarsius; species Tarsius wallacei. The sequence goes on from CAUYQG010177011.1 coordinate 28,586, forward strand.
AAAATCCTTTCAGGGAAACTCAGGAGTTGGGATTGGTGTCTTAGATGGTGACTGCCCTAGTGACTTTTAATTAGCCATCCTGAACCCACCATTTAGAACGTTAATTCTTTAATTAATTTACCGTCAGATTTTCAGACACAAGCAAGGAAAAATAGCCAGATCATTTAGAGATGTATATAACCAAACCCAATGAAATCAAAATCAGAGTGCTCTCCAAAATTCTAACACAGGTGTCCAGATCAAACAAAATATTAAATAATGTATGCAGAAAGAAATAAAGGTAAATTCACAAGAAGAGCCAGAATGTAAATCCTGTAGAAACTAGAGTACTCAAACCAGAATGACCCTTGTCTTGAACCAGAAAAGGCTTGCCAGAAAAAAATAACAAGTCTTGTATCATCCCAGGAGGGATGTAAGACTCTTTATTAAATATGGCCTTATTAGCAACCAAATCTCTAATAAAGAAAAAGGCTTCTATCAAAAGGAGGCTTAGCATGAGGGTAGACTCAGCAGGGCAGAAAAAGCAACCATGGAAGGAGGACACACAAAGTGCTCCAGTGAATGCTACACACAGCTTCCAAAAATTGTTGATTCCTTTCAAAAGTGATCTTGCTTCATTTTCCACTTCTGGACACTGTTGATGACAACTTTTAGAGAGAAGCTCTCCAAAAGAAAATGATGTTTATTTGGAGATAGCACATTGCAATGGGAATGCATGTACCATAGTAAACTATGTGTGTATTCAGGGAGATAAAGGAAGACACAGATTTTTTAAAAAATGAAGATGATTACATATTTGTTGTGGGATAATTATCTTTTTCTACAAGATTCAGTAGCAAGAGTGATGCTAGTCTGAGGCTGGACAGGCAGTTGCTGGCAGATATCCTCACAAACGTATTTTTTTAATAAGGTTGGATGACTTTTGTGCAAGGTTGTGATTTTTACAGTCTTTGGTCATGGTTCTTGTTTTGGGGCATACTTATATAAGGTCCCCTCCTTTATGGCCTTCCCCAGCTCTATTGCCAGGGTTTTTTCTTTTTCTGTCTTTTTTTTTTTAGCAGAGTGGTTTCATTTTAATTCTGGCAACTTTCACAAATGAGAGTAGAAGGGATACTCTAGTTTGGGGATTGTATTAGTTTTCTGTGACTAATAGACAAATTACCACAAATGGAGTGACTTAAAGCCACAGAAACTTATTTTCTACCAGTGGTGGAGGTCAGAAGTATGAAATCAGCATAACTGGGAGAAAATTAGTATCAATAGAACCAAGCTCCCTCTAATGACTTTAGAGGAGAACCATTCCTTGTCTCTTCTAGCTTCTAGCGTTCCTTAGGGCTGCATCACTTTAATCTCTACCTTCATGGCCCCATTCCTTCTCCATTTCTGGCTGTAAAAAAAAAATCTATATTTATATCATTAACTGTATCTATATAGTATCTATCTTTACCTTCCTCCTGAAGGGATACATGTGATTGTATTTAGGACCTGTCAAGATAATTCTGGATAATCACTCCCCCTTGAAGACTCTTAATTTAATCACATCTGTAAAACTCCTTTTTAAGCCTAGTACTGCTAATCAGGGAAAGGGTCTGAAAGAATAAAACTTTCCAACCAGGGAGGACAGAGTATGTAAACCCTGAAGGACCTGGGAGGAATCATTTAAGGAACCGATAGAGGAGAACAGGGGGAAAGTATAGAGGGTAAGGGAAAAATTGGTCCAATTATAGGTATGAAATTTCTCGGTTTCTGTACCAGAAACTTCTATTCTATTTGGACTCCAGAGTTCTTCAGAAATTCTGTGTATGCATGTTTTTCATATGCTGAGTTAGCCAAATGTATTCATTGAATAATTGGAACTATTAGGAATCCAATTTCCCAATGCACATGTAGTTCTATGGAATTACGTCCAGCTGTTTGTGGTATAACTGAGATTGCCAAGAAAAAACTGGAGAAGCAATTTTATCATATATACAAGTGAATGCAAATTAAATTCCTTTACCTATGTGGATTGTTATCTGAGGACCATTTGATAGTAGGAATTTATACTGTAGTTATGGTAAGGTATGGACGGAAAACTTACTTATTTTCCCCTCCATCCTCTTCCTCCTCTCCATACTCCTCCTGATTCTCCCTTCCCTCTTTATAATAACTATGGTTTGAAACCGATGGGTTTTTATTTTGCAATTCAACAGACCACAAACATGGAATTGTTAGACAGGATTTTAAGTTGGAATTGGAGGCAAGATTGAAACTGTGCTATGCTCAAATTCGAATTGCTTTTTAAATACTAATGGCCACAGAGCTATTTTCATCAAGAAAAAGGTATTTACAAACTTTTTCAAACTTCAAATCTCTTCCATGGGTCCAGGAACTCAGCTTATTTGCTATTGAAAATAGAAGTAAGTATAGGAAGGGAGTGTTCTGTATATGTGTATGTACATGGTTATGTATGTTTGTTTATATATATTTTTTCTTCATTTAGTTTTTTGTTAATATGCCTGGCTTTCAAATATCCTACCTAATTTATTTGGTAAAGCCTAAGAGAAGAGCAATCAGAGAAGTGTTCATAATAAAAGTTACAGAAGTCAGCTTTTGACTCATGTGATAGGTTCCTATCCCTGATCCAAAAATATATGAACCACATACCAAGACTATCCAATTCATGGAGCATTGGTGATGAGTCTGACATAAAGTCTGAACATTCCATTAAAAAATTTATTAAAAAATTACAAATTGCTGAAGTGAGAAAAGAAAAATTTCCATGAAGTGTAAGATTAATAAATATATTAGAAAATATTTCATAAACTAACAAAATACACCTTATGACTACTGTTCCCTCTCTCATGGGTGTTTGTCTATTAGTAGACTGCTCACCTGTATTCCTATTTGCTGCATAGTATAGTGGGACAGCACTGTTCTTCAGATCCAACCTCTGGTTTGTGATTTATTTCAAGTCATTTTTTTTTAACAATAAAGGGATTTATTTTATTTTATTTAAAAAATTTTTTATTTTAAAGATGTGGGCTACAATTCAGGGTGAGGTATACAAATGTTCATTATGCAGGTACCCTTGTTGATGATGTGCACCCCCTTCAACTGCTGGCAGTTTCCCATTACTGTCAATCTCCCCGCCGCCCCCCACCCCAGCGGTTTCCCACGATTGCCAATCCATTTCTTACAGTGTTATGATAATTGTTCAAGGCCTGCTTATGAGTGAGAACATGAACCATAAAGAAGGACAAAATTATGAACTTCGCAGCAACTTGGATCGACTTAGCGTCTATAATACTGAGTGATTGATCTATCACAGAAACAAAGAACTGAATACCACATATATCAAGTCATTTTAAAATTAAGACTCTTTGTTACTGTGTTTCAAAACAATACTCAGAGAATATATTTTCTATTAAGTGTAAAATAAAATATTAATTAAAAACAAAAAAATTAAGTTCTCAAAGGTTAAATTTATCACCATGTCAGCTAATCAGATCCCAATAAGATAACATCATGCAGGCAACTTGTCATCACGTAATTTAACATCATGTAGGCAGCTTTCAACAAAGCATTCTATAAGAAAAGATCACGTGTAGTTACACTTTAAAAGTTTTGAAATTGCAGTTGAAGATTATTTTTACTGTTCATCATCTGTGACTTAAAGATTCATAAATTTTGCTTAAGAGTTTAGAGATACCAAAATAAAAATGACTGCTGATACTATTTTTGTTAATTAAATAAAATCTCTTTGCTCAAATTCGAATTGCTTTTTAAATACTAATTACCACAGGGCTATTTTCATCAAGAAAATGGTATTTACAAACCTTTTCTTTCTGGTTTTCAATAATAAAAGGCTTAGGGCTACATTTTAGGCTGAAGGGTAGTGTCTCCTTCCCTAGATCTTTTCATATAATTGTCACCTCCTTCCCTTCATTATTCTGTCATTTTGCCCTTGTTTTATAGTGTCTGCCTTTCATTATAGACTGTCTCAAAGGCTTTTCTGGAAATACATGGCGCATAAGTACAAAATGATGAAATAAACAATCTTCTTCATTTTGTTTTAAAAAATGCTTGGGTTGGACTAGATGACCTCTAAGGTCCTTTCCAGCTCTAAATTTATGTTACTGTCATCAAAGACAGACAAAAAAATCTATTAGGCTATAGGCCAAGAGATGAATGTCAAGTACTATATTCCTGCTACAGGTGTATTTCTTCTTGAAGGCAGAGTGCTAGATTCAGTGACCTGCTAAGGTCCCTTCCAGTCTTATGGTGCTAAAACAAGAGAACTGATTGCTAAAAACAATAAAATCTCAGTTAAAATAGCTTTTCACTCTTATACAGCAACAACAAAAAAAAAAAAAAAAAAGAAAAGGAAAAGAAAACAGAAGAATTATTTACTTTGAGACATTTATATAAATTTGGGCCACTAAAGTGAATCTACTGAGTGTAGCAAATTTAATGAAATTGGTTATATTTGAATATCGTCACGATCTTGCTATCATTTTAGCATTAATTTTTTTGTGTGATTAAAATTTATTCTTTGTTTTGATGTGAGTCCCCAACTGAATCAGCTGTCAACACCTTCATAATAAACTAGCCCTTCATTGCTTTCAGGAAACTCTTAGATTCAGAGCAGGAGGCTGGACTCTGTTAAAGGGGATAACAAAATATTTTATGTTTTAAGGTATCTTTCCTGTTTGTGTGTGTGAATTTAGAACATACAAATTGTCCATAACATTGTTTATTTTGGCTAGGAGGTAGAAGTCATTCAAAATATAGGAGGTGTTTTATACTGTGTACTGGTACTTTCCAAAGCTATTAAAATATTTTTCTTAAGAACAACTAAGTTAAAATAATAACATATGCTTAAAAACCGAGCTATAATTTAAGATGTGTATTTGTGAAATATAAACATTATTTTTTAGTAATACATTTTTTCTTTTTTTTTTT